>BMAO01019508.1:0-40197 GCA_019973975.1 Trichonephila clavata
GTCGCCAAAAACTCTTGAGTAGGTGAACAGTGCGACTTTAAAAATCCCTCACTCACTTTTCAATTCCTTCATTGCAATTTTTTAGGAACCGGAAACGAAAATGTAGCTTTTTTAAAAATAGTTGTATGTTGAAAAAAGACAGAAAAGTAGAAATTTTTCAAATTACAAAATTTTACTACTATTTTAAATCTTGAAGTAAATTTGTGAGGATTTTTTGAAATGTTCGACACATGGGAATAAAGTTTCATGCAATTATCTTTTTTAAAGAAGAAATCATTAAACGATTGATTTAAGTATTTTGAGTGTTTTATTAAAATTTGTTCAAAAAAGTTTTTGGCTTTTTATTTTTTAAATTACTGATTTGATACAGATAAATATTTTAAATGAATCTCAGAAATGTATTGAATACATTCTTTCATCTTAATCTGACATCAATAATGATTTAATTTTGAAAATTATATAAAGAGAAAATGATGAAAATTGAAGCAAAAATAACTTTTTCACTCGCATTTTTTTTTACTCCCCAAATTTGCTGATTTTCGCATGTTTAAGTCAGAACTTTTTGGTGTAACCCTTGAGTTAGATGTGAAGTTTCAGGTGAAACAATTGAAAGCTATTTGGCGTGAAACCATTTTTTGACGCCAAGGCTTGGCAAACTGTAAAATCGCGTATTTTTTATTAAAGTTTTTATTTTTTAGGGCTTAATTTTTAAGTAAATGCTTTCAAACTTCAGACATTAATTTCGAAAGCGAAGGACTTTAAATAAAAAATGTACAAAAATACTGTTTAGATTATTTCTTGCAATAACGTTATTTTACGATAATCACACAAAAAAAAAAATTTAATCCGTAATTTTTAAGCAATTTTTTCAATCTTCGCACAAAAGTTTTATAACATTATTCTTCAAACGCAACAAAAGTTTCGTATGATAATCTTAATAAATAACGAAGTTATTCAATGTTAAGTTAAAAATTTCGACAATTTTTCGAAAAATCTTTTTTAAAAAATTTGGGGCATTTTATTTTTTAAATGACTGGATCTAAAAGAAAAAGGCTTGAAGTTATTTAGTGTAGAATATCGTTTTCATAACACGAAAATAAATTCATACGCAACGATTTCGAAATAATTTTCATAAAAACGCATCAATTTTAACTATTTTTTTAAAAAATTTTAAGAAATAGAAAATATTATTACTTTTCAAAAACAATTATACTGTATCGTGGCGAAAAAAATGATCTTTTCCGATTCTGTAATTATTTTTTGTCTGATTTAAAAAACAAAAATCTGATGGCTGTTTAAATAACGTCGAGAATACCGAAAAATTTCACCCTCTGTTCCTTCACGACGCTAGGCGGAGAAAATAACGCGCAGGGTTAAGACAATTAAGCGTTTTAAGGTTTTTAATTAATATATTTTTAACTAATTACAATATCGGAATGAAAAATAGTTTACGTCCTATTCTCAGACCTACTGAATATACGCACAAAATTTCATAAGAATCGGTCACACCGTTTCGGAGGAGTTTGGTTACAAACACTGTGACACGAGAATTTTATATATTAGATATATACAGTTGACTCTCGATTATTCAAACCTTCGATAATACGAACCTCTCGATAATTCAAAGTATATGTTCATTCCCTAGAAACACTCTTGATATTTCGAACTAAAACAATACGCTTGGGTACACTCAATATTTTGAAGTAAAATCTGTGGCTGTCCAGACGACAACATGCTATAATTCGAAGTTACCTTATAAAACTCTCGACAATTCGAACATTCACTGGGTCATCTGCAGCTCTGTAATAAACAGGTTGGAACTTACAAGTTTTGCGTTGTGTTGTCTCTGCGTGTCTTCCCCGTGACATAGCCCCTTTGATGACCAAGACCCCTTTTATACCGCTTCTTACTATTTTCCGATTCCTCAGGCGAAAAGACACTTTTATTGTTTTCATTCCCTTAAGTGGACAATAGATCAACCCCACCTGTTGTCAGCCGTCCATATCTTTCGTTTAACACGTGGCCTTGCTACACATGTGTTTCGAAAGGATGATCAGCTATTGTGAAGAAGAGATGCGTTAGATTATATATATATATATATATATATATATTTTAAATAAAATTTATTTGCAAAACTCCTCATGCTCCACATTGTATAACATGAGGCTTACAGACGTAAGTGGTAACAACATTACAAAACAATAATAACAACAACAACAAAACATAATTAAGAAGAAGAAAAACATAATAAAGGGGGGACACAAAAAGGGGAAAAAACAAACATAATGAGCCAAAACTAAAATAAAGGAAGGGAGGAAATACACAAATATAAAGAAAGGAAAGTATCTGTAAAATTTTAAAAATCTATACTGTAAACAAATTTTCTCAAGACATTAAGGCTTTCAGAACAATTGACTAACAAAGACAAAATGGGTGGCCAGGAAATACCTAAGCATTTTAACTCCTTTTTAAAATTTTCTCTTTTACAACAATATAGATTACAATACAACAAGACATGTTCCGCGGTTTCAGCGTCCAGACCACAAGAACAAATATCATTACCAATTAAGTTAAACCTAAATAAATAGCTCTTAAAATTACCATGTCCTGTTAGAATCTGGGATAACTTAAAATCAGTAACAAATTTCTTACATTTTAGCCGTTGATAAATGGTCGGGAAAAACTTTTTAGTCCATAAAGCTTTAGGTGAGGCCAAGAATTTGGAGTTCCAGTCGGAAACAGTTCTTTCCCAAGATAAATGCTTCCAGTGGGACAATGGCACAGACATCGAAAGGCTCATATCTTGGCAAGTTGCCTCTTTAGCCAACTGGTCCGCTCTATCATTGCCGAGATTTCCACTATGAAAAGTGGAATCACAGTCTTCAAGGTTGTACAGAATAGATTGAACCTCCACAACAAGTTTTTCTGTAGAATTTATATTGTGCAAAGAATGAAGCGAAGAGAGCGAGTCGGTGCAAATAAGAAATTTGAGAGTATCGCCCTGACGGAGAGAGTCCTGAATCACTTTTACGGCAGATTAATGCAGAGTAGTTCGGCTTGAAAAACAGAGCATTCATCTCTTATTCTATGCTGGAAAGTAGCTTTTTCAAATCCTTCCTCGTAAATAACGCAGGCAAGACCAACTCTTCCATTCAATTTACTGCCATCCGTGAAACAAATAGTTTTATAATCTTGAAGAACTTTATTTGAATAAGTTACAAGAGTGATAGCCTTTCTACATGAAGGGTGTGGCAATAATGAAATTGGAATCACCCCATCCAGCGTTCCAAGGCTGGTACTCAAAAAGCTTTTGCGAACATCAAGATTGTTCAAAATAGCCAAGTCAATAGGTGGCATTCCAGAAATTGCAAACACTGCTTCATACCTAAGAGTTTTGTATCCTTTAATGACGCGAAGTAAAAACCTCCGTTGCGTTCTCCTAATCAGTCTACTATTAATTTTCTTTCTTAAAGAGTGTCCCCAAGCTCTCGATGCATAAGAATAAGAGGTACTATCCCCTGCTTATAAATCAACTGAAGAACATTAAGTTTTCACCCCAAAAATATTGTTTGCAATTCTTAACAGTCCAAGAAGAATTTTTTCACTTTTGCTAGAAATATAAGAGATATGCTCCTTCCACTGCATTTTGTTATCAACAATTATGCCCAAATACTTAATCTAGTGCACTTCTTCAATTGTTACACCTCCAAGTTTTAAGTTGATTTTTTGAACTACTGTCGATTTTTTATAAATTTTCATTACTTTTGATTTAAGTGGATTAAACTCTTATATAGCTCTGACCATTTAAAAATATTACCAAGAATGTTTTGTGACAAAGTGCAGGCATCCTGAAAGTCTTTACACTGGACAATAAGAAGTACATCATCTGCAAAAGCTATTTTATGACAATTCGGGAACTTTGAGATATTGCAAAGAAGATCGTTCATAATTAAATTCCACAGAAAAGGTCCCATAACAGACCCTTGAGGCAGCCTTTTTCTAAAGCAATATTCGTTGTGACATTACCCAATGTAAGATCAGCTGAACTATATTGTAAGAAGCTTTTAATAAGGCAAAAGATGTTTTTAGGAACTTTGAAACTTTTGAGCAGGTGCAAGATGCCAGGCCACCAGGCATTATCGAAAGCTCCTTTAATGTCCAAGGAAATTAGAAAAGTCACGTTTTTCGCTTGCCCTCCTTGACTAAATCACAAAGGCGTACCAAGGCATCCTCTGCTGACCTTTGAGGCGTAAAACCGTACTGTTGTCGTCACTTAAAAGACTAGACTTTCTTAAATAGTGGTTAAGTCTAGTAATGCAGAGTTTTTTCCAAGCACTTTCTCAATATATATATTTATGAACGTATTCTTTTAATACAGGACTTCAATTAAAATATTTATACCATGTACTGTACTAAAAGTACTGTATACTATATACTTTTTAAAAATAGTTTAAAATCATTTTATACATATGTACAATTGTTGGTTTATTACATAGTTTCAAATTTAAATGTGTTAGAGAAAAAATTTCTCTTCGTGTGTTTGGAGAATTTTTTATACCCTCTTGATAATTCGAAATTTTTCAAAGGTCCCTTCAACTTCGAACTATCTAGAGTCGACTGTATATATATATGTGTGTGTGTGTGTGTGTATATATGTAATCCATTAATTTTTGCAAAATGGTTATAAAACCTCAGATAACTAGTTAAGATAGTTAGAAATATATTAGCCACAGAAGTACTATAGCAAACTTCTGGCCCTAGGAACCAAGATTGCAGGTATAAACAAAGTTTTGCGTCTAGCCAACCTTCACCTGCATTTGACAATACTCTGGGCTATAGGGAAAGGAAGGAATATTAAGAGAAATTTAACTATTACAAATAAAAAACACAATATTATGAAAGATGCCAAAGCAAGTAAAATATCGTTTAAATGTATCGGGTTAAAACTGGCGGCCTCTTAAAATTCTGAAATTTTTATTCTGTTTTCAGTCATTCCTCGGAATTCTGATTACATAAAAATAAAGGTTATTTATTAATCAATTGGTAAAAGAAATTTTTTTTAAAAAAAACTTTAATTTTTACGTTAGTTTTATTTGTATTAAACGAAAACCCGAAGTTAAAATTTTCATTGTTATAATATAATATTATCTTTTGAAAATTACGTTCATCACTAGTGAAAGCAGGTATGCATGAACGATATGGCACACAAATTTTGTATTTATATTAGATACACTTTCAAACCCATGGTTTAGTATTCTTCCATTAATTGTGCGATTTTCAACGAAAATGACTGAAAGGCATTTGTTTTTCATACAAATTTTTATTGCCAAAGGAACAAAAACTGTCAGTATATGTAGGAAACTTTTGTGAAAAATGAGAGAGTTAAATGCTATTCGTTTTTTTTTAAATTATCAACGGACGAAATTTTAAACCACGGTCACGGTCGACATTTGGGCTAACAAGCCACTCTCCAAACCATGTCAACGTTATTTTGAATTTTTGCACATTTAATGCATGAATCTGTCTACATAGGCATAACAACTCAAAAGAAACAACGCCGACTGAGACTGAGTCTTTGCGATCTAAACTTATAAATACTAAAAGACGTAATGTAAGTTGAAACGAATCGCTTTTATAATTGAATTGGTTATTTCGCTCTGTCCTTCACGAATTTTCCAAATTCGTTTACGATGATGCGCTTTGAGGGTACCGCATCAAACGATTTATGGAAAAATTAGTTAGTAGCGTTTAAGTAGTAAGTGTCACAGAGAGAAAGTGAAGCATACACATATGAAATTTTTTTATTTGCAGAATCTGTCATAGTGAATCTCTTATAGCAGTGATTCCCAGCCCCTGAGCCATAGATGTGTACCAGTCACCCAAGGAACATTAAAATATTTCCATTTTATTTACTGTGCTGTATTTATCTTGTGTTTGTGTGACTTTCTACGGAAATCACTTTATATTCTATTTTAAATTGTTTTATATCATTTTTTATGTAACTGTGTTTTATTCTGAAGGCATATTTAAATACAGTTAAATTAAAATTATTAAATCGAAACAATCTAAAATGTTAAACATCCCACCTTCAACGGGTCGAGCATCAAACATCGGTTAACCTTTTTATTGCCGCGGTTTAAACACGGTCCGCGGCAATAAAAAGGTTGGAGAGCACTATCTTACAGGGAAAACGTCCCTAATCAGACGGAGAAACAAACATTAAAAACCTTTACCTTTTGATATTAATAAGTAAGTGCAGGCTGAAATGTACAATTCATTATATGTTACCAAAAATATAAAAAAAACTGCTAAATCCTTAAAAAAATTATGCACTTGAATAGGTAAAATATTTTTATTCCAACACGAGGCCTGCGACACATTCTTGGGATTTGCCTCTGTTATAAAAAAAAATTAACATGTTCTGCAATAGTGAGGCTCAGTGGCGCGCACAAAAATTTTTCAAGGGTGGGGTTCAGAGTTGAAAGTTCACCACATTCGTATCATACCTCAATACGCCGCCCAACATATTATTTTGATTTTGTCGAATTTGGAAGCAAAAAACAGTAAAAAGTAAATTATTGAATTAATAATTAGCATTAATTAATAAAATTAATTGGTAATGACAAATATATAATTAAATTTTACATACTATATACATAGGATTATAATCAAACAAGAAAAAAAATCAGGGACAAAGGGGTTCTGAACCCGTGGACTCCCCTCCGTATGTGTGCCACTGGCATACATACATTACTACATTCATGGGATTATAATAAAAAAAATCGAGCGGTGATAGGGGGTCCAGACCCTGAGACCCCTCCCTTGTGTGCTCCACTGGTGAGGCTTGTTTCACCTCTTGCAAAACTTATAAACTATGTAGTAATAAGAGGATAAGTCGGAAAATAAATTTTCCCAGTCGATTGTGGTCAGAGTTGTGTATGAAAGTCAAAACATAGCAGAAGACATTAAAGATAAGACATAACTTTATTTTTCCACTTCAGTACCAAGTACTTTGAGACATTAGTCATACCGCTTGATAAGCTTCAAAAAGCCCTCCAGGAAAAACTGAGGGCTTTTTGTATACGGAAGAAGCGTTTAACGGCTATGGGCAAAAGACGACACCGCAGGTGAACACGCAAGACACTGATACATCATTCGTTAGTGCATTGGGTACATGAGATACCATGTATTGTAACACCCTGTCGAAATTGAAAGAGGCGATTCGGAAAAAGCAGCCCGGGCTTCTCAGATCTAGCGTTCTGTTGTTGGGTCACTCGGCGACGGCGACGCAAAATCGTATTGCAACTCTTGGTTGGAAGTGCCTACACCATCCTCCATACAGTTTTGATCTCGCACCAAGTGACTTTCATCTGTTTCCGGCTTTCAAGAAGAATCTCGCCGGAAGGCTCTTTGGAAGCAATGCTGAAGTCAAACAAGCAGTTAAACTCTTCCGTATGCAAAGCCCCTCCCCCCTCTTTCCTGTTGGCTGTTTGAAGCTTATCAAGCGATATGGCAAATGTCTCAATGTATTTGGTACTTATGTAGAAATATAAACTTGTGTCTTATCTTTAATATCTCATTCTACGTTTCGACTTTCATATACAACTCTGACCACAGCCGACAGGAGAAACTTATTTTCCGACTTACCCTCGTACATAAAATGACCGAAGGATAGTACACTCGGTACACTGACTTCTTTTACAGAGAAAGGGGCGGGTATATACCATCAAACACGCATGAAGAGAATCTTGATGCAAAAAATTAAAAATCTGTATGTCTAAGAGTGGGTTTGAAACCTTCAAACCTAAAGGTGTAGCTACCGCTGTGTCATCCGTATTAACTACAAGGGGTCCCCAAACTTCAGGAGCTCCAAAATTTGTAAGCAAAAAATCGTAAAATGTTTAGGGGCCCCAAAACCGTCCCCCAAGGAACTTTGATTCAGGGCTCACTCGGGGCTATCTACTCCAGTGCTCAAGCCTCACCCTTATGTACACCACTGATCACGGCCTATGCTCATACGCCATAATTTCTTCTTCTTAAGCACTACAGCCTGTTGCAGGCCACAGTTGTACCCCAAAGTCTTCTCCATCTGGGCCTTTCCGGTGCAATAGTCCTCCATCGGTTTACTCTAATTACCTTTAAGTCATTTGCAACGTTATACAGCCACCTAGTTGCTGGTCTTCCTTTCTTTCGTTTCCCAACGATTCTTGAAAAAGTGATCTTTTTAGTTGGAGATACGTCATTATATCTAAATATGTGACCCAACCATCTAATGCGGGATGTTTCGGCTGTTTTAACAATTTGAGTTCACCCAGTGTCGCACACAAGGGGGATGCCCTAGGGGCCCGGACCCTCCCCCCCCTAAGCCCTTAAATTCTTTTCGATTGATGATAATCTTATACATATATAACGTAAAACTCAACTTAGCACTTGTAATTAACAATTTATTTTATTAATTAAGGCTAATTATTAATTCAATAAATTATTTTTTCTGTTTTTTGTTGACAAAATCAGAAGAATTCATTGTTGTCTTGAGGTATGATACGAAATCGGGGATTTTCAACCATGCCCTTGGAAAAATTTTGTATGCACTATATATTGTGTCACCATATTTTTTTTATAAATTTCATAATTGTTTAGTATTCTCCACATGTCATTATGTTTTACTGGTTCAAAGATTTACTGGCTCAGGAATTTTCTTTAGAAGTTTAACAGCATGCCCCGTTCTGCTTTGTTGAGGATCCAGCATTCACTTCCATAAAGAGCAACTGACCTTATCAAAGTTTTGTAAGGGTTTATTTTGATTTCTAAACTGATTAATTTTGATTTTAGTTAATTTCTAAAGCCCTGGAAACATCTTTTAGCCATAGATAACCTATTTTTTTGTACCATTTTTGCTTGAAACTATCATTCTTAGATATTTAAATTGATTCACAATCTCAACAGACTAATTACTTATCTTTAGGAAGGACATATATCCATAGTTTTATTTAAAACGATCATAAATTTAGTTTTATCCTTATTAGTGATCAGGTCCATCTTCCCTGCTGCTTTCTCAAGCGAGACAAATGCCTCGACAACTGCCAGTTCAGTTCTGTCAATCCTGTATTCGTGTAAATGGTCGCAATTTTGAGCAAGTACTATGAACCTGTACTTTACCTTGTTGGAATAAAAGTCACATTTTTTACAACTTAACTGTCCTGTTTCCTTGTAATCATTTTGCTCGTCCATTTTGTTCATGAAGATGACGTTTGTGGACACACTTTCCTGTTTTTTTTACATTTATAAACCCCGTGCACCACGCAATGTATAACACGGGGGTATACAACACAGACAGAAGAAAGGATTACAACACAAACATCCATGCCTTCTCCGGGATTCGAACCCAGTCCCTACGGCACCATAGTCAGCTTCACTGACCACTATACCGGATGGGCGGCACACTTTCCTGTTTGAAATCGATTTCCTGACGTATTCCCTACTTCTCCATGAAATTTGAACGAAAAGGTTTGAATCACTTCTGTATATCATCAGCAAAAGCCAACAGTTTGAATGTTCTCTGAAGGACTTGTATTTACCCACTTGTATTTAATTAAATCTCTTATGGCTTTTTTCAGCGTCAAATTAAACAATAGGCACACCTCGTCGAAGTCCTTTTTCAGCATGAAAAGTTCTGAGCACAATACGATAAAAAAAATTGTAACTTTGCATGCTACATTTTTAAGTCAGCTTTTTTTGGTATGTTAAATTCCACCTTAGCTGCCAGTAATTTTTCTCGGTCGATACTGTCATATGCAGCTTTAAAATCGATGAACAAGGATGAACAAGTGAGAGGTATAAATGTTTGTTCTATCCAAAAATTTCGAATAGAGTGTATTTGATCAATCGCTGTTTTTCCTTTTTGGAAACCACACTAGTAATTCTCAATAACTTTAGAGGTAACAGTGGCATAACGTACACCCCCCCGCATTGCGGGGGGAGGGGGCAAAGTCTGACTGCTGCCAAGTACATACCCTTCGTAAGCTCCGATTTGGGGCACAAAACCTGACTTTGCAGGGGCCCTAACATTCTCCGTTACGCCACTGGGTGTACACTAGTATACGCCACAATTTAGGGATACCAAATCAGTGGAAGGACCATCTTTGAGGATAATCAAAAATTGTGCAAATAGTCTATTATCATATAAATAAATAAAAAATTTATCAATTTGGAAATATAGAGCGTCATAGCAATATATACAAAGAAAAATTATTTCTATATTTATTTAATCGTTTATTATTGTCAAATGTAAATGCATGATGCAAAACTAAAGGTATTATATTTAAAAATGAAATTACCATCAGTTGGATTATATTTATCGTCACTCAAATAAATGTCATTATTTATGTACTCATTTAACAATATGTAAACTTCCTTAGCTGGTTCGTTGCTATAAATAATTTGCATAACATTTTGCCTTAAGTTTTTGTTTAAATCATTAAAAAAATCTTCGTCAGCCTATGTTAAAAATATTACCGTAAATTCCGGTGCTTAACGTGCACTTTTAACACACAAAAAAAAATAAGATCGAAACTTAAGGGGGCGCTTTATACGTCGGGTATGAAAACGATAGACTTAAAAATAACAAAAGAGATGAGCATAAAAAAATTTTTTTTTACTTCTACATGTATCAAAATACTGTTTATTTAAAAGGAATGACTTGTCTTATGAACTAACAAAAAGTTGTAGTCATGGGAAAAAACTATTTTTTCAAAAGTCTGGGATAATACCTCGAATAAATGTCTTCAAAACATAAGAGCAATGTACACTAATATTCCAGATTTCTTCGTAAAAAAAGGGAGTGAGCGTTATTCGGCGTACATACCTAAAAATTAAGCTTGAAAGTATAGGTGTGCATTATACACCGGTGCGCATTATTCGGCGAAAATACCTAAAAAAAATTAAGCTTGAAAGTATAGTTGCGCGTTATACGCCGTTTTTTACGGTAAGTAATTTTGAAAAGAGAGAGCGTGATTCTTACACGTGGGCGGCCTTAATTTATTAGAAATTTTTTTGATAGGGGGGGGGGGAGGAAATTATCGTTAGAAACTTTTAAGAATAAAAACATTCGCAGTTAAACATGTTTTTCTAAATATTATAACACATTCAATTTTTACCCCTCTTTCCCCTTTAAAAAAACATTGTTTGTTGTGTAATAATAAAATTGTGTAATTTAAAGAAAATTGTCAAGTTGAGAAAAATTCAACACAAAAATACGAAACCTATTTTCAAGTGTTGTTTGTCACTAAAAATAATTATATTTACAAAAATAAAAAAAAATATACCAATTAGGCTTTAAAAAAAACTGCCTTTCGAACATTTTTTTAAAGACTCCCTCGTTGTTTACGCACTTATGAGGGTGGGGGTGAGGGAACAAGTGGTACACCTTCAATTTCCCAAGTGTAAGCCGAAATAAAAGGGCGATGAACTCGACGAATCAGGTAAAGAAGTGAAGTGAAGAGGAGCCGACAAAATCTCCCGACGTTATTACAGAAATAAGTCCTTAAAAAAAAATTTCGACAATGTGCAACGGTATTCCTTTTCTTTCCCCCACTCTAAGCGAAAAGTGGGGAAAAAAAGGACTCAAGCAAAAACGTTTGTTTGCAAAAGAGGTGGAGGGGAAGAAACTGGCTCTTTTTCAAAGTAAATAAAACACTTCGTCAGAAACAAGATCTTTTCGGTTTTAAGCGGCAAATTTCGGTTCTTACATCACTTGAAGACCATTAAGAGATTACCCGGTTACATAAATAGTTCGCCAAACTCTTTCATTTGGCATCTGATTTGCTGTGACGTCGATTCTAATTTACAAAAATAATTTTTCAAGAATCCTTGGATTTGAATTCCTCGACTTTCATATCGACCAAGTTCGCGTTTTATGAGTCAAGTCAAGTTTCTGAAGTGTTACTTTTTTCGAACAATGTCAGATAAACAAAAATCTGTGAACTTGGTCGTTATTATTTTTCTTTCAAACAAGTACCTTTATCGTTTTTAAAAAAAATTAAATCATTTCCATCACGTGAGATTCCATACCAATACACAAACATAAACAGCAATTCAGTAACAAAATTAGCTAAATTCATGTGACGTCAGAATCACATGATAAATGTTATTACAATAAAATACGTTTAACGCGAAAACGCTTAAAACGAAATATCGGTTAACACGAAATAATACAACGGTATTAACAAAGTACTATGTATTTTCATGCATTTTTTTCTCTTAACACGAAAAGATTGCCCTTTTGGGAATGAATAAAATTCGGAAAACACCAGCCGGATTGGACTGTCATACTGTATCATCAGAAGAATTCGTTGCAGTAATGTGTGTACAGTCATTTTGGAGTTTGATAGAAGCTCATAAAATATCATTGATGCAGATTCCGACGATGAAAATGAAATGAATAATGTAGCTCCTGTTCCCACGTCATCCGAAATGAGGAACATCATGAAAAGTATGCGCAGTTATCTAGACGCACATTCTAATGGTGAAAGGAATAACAAAATGGACGACGTCGAACAATCTCTTGACAATTTGATGCAAAGAAAGACAATGCAAAGAGACAAATATCAGATAATTTTCCAAAATCTCAATAGAACCTTTTCAAAAAAACTTCAAAATTATGCATGAAATTTCACTAAAGTTTTGTTTCATTGAATATTTATAAAATGCATGCATATACATGTCTATTTAAATAAAATATACTATAATAAACTTAATTTTGTTAAATATATGTTTATAAATATCCTTAAACGCGAATTCTCTTTCAACACGAACAAACATTTCAGTCTCCTCAATTTCGTGTTATATCCTTTTCACTGTATGTATTTCCAGTCAATCAATTCATGCTCTTTACTGTTGCCAACTTTATACAGAAACTTTCTTTTTAAAAGTAAGTATATGTTAACAGTAAAGAAGCATAAAGTTAAACAAAATGCACATGATTTAAAAAAGCACCTTTATAATATTATATATTTGTTTTATTTTGGAAAAACTTTTTGAGAACAATCTTATAATACTTGGACATCTTTAAACAATTATCAAATCTGAAAAAATTTGTATCTAGATTTTATAAGTAGCATAAGTGTAATGTTAGATATGAACTCAAAGGAAAACACGTGATTACAATTATCATGTGACTGTCATGATTTTAGCCCATTAAAAAAAAGATATTTATTTTCGATATTAATTTTCGAATATATTAACCCAATTATTTTGCACCATTGTCAGTTCATGTAGAATAACATTGGAATTTCACCACTAGAAAAAAACCCGACAATTATTAGTCATTGAGAAGCTTTAAATATAAAGCTTGAAAATAAATCTTTAAGCCAGCTTTTGCCATACAATTAGGAATAACTGGTTTTTGTTTTCGATAAACATATTAATGTAAAAAGTATAAATTAAAATGGAAACGTGAATACAGAGACGTCTTAAGGCCGGGGTGGGCATTAAGTCGATCGTGATCGCCCGGTGGACCGCCAAGACATTTTGGGGTGACCGCCTTCACTAAGACTTAAAAATCATTCCATCATACAAAAGTTCAGAAATATCGTATTTATTCGAATCTAAGCCGCATCGATTATAAGCCGCGCCTCAAATTCTCAACAAAATTTTGTGAAAATTGAAAAATAGGTTTTGAATGGTTTTTCGATATCCAATTTTACGAAATTATCATAAATTTCGAAGGAAAACTAATGAGAAGTGAATAATTAATTATTTTATCAGTATTACAAACTTTTAAATACATGTATTAAGCTGTGTAATTGCTCTAAATACCCCATCCAACCAATTTTTTTTCTCTTCGTTTCTAAGCTACGCCCGATTTTCAGTAGCATTAACATTGGGAAAAAATGCGGCTTAGATTCGAGGAAATACGGTATTTTAAAAGATATGGAGGGGAAAAATTGAATCATAAAAGAAAATTTAGTTGAATAGAAAATGCACTTCGCTATTTGGAGGTAATTTTACGAAGAAAATCAGAAAATGTTCTTAGTTCCAAAAAAAAGTTCGCTAAATAGAAAAATTCGAAAAATAGAGGTTCGTAAAATTGAGATCCGACTGTATTGTATACTTTCTTTTAGTTCACTACACCTACGCTACTGGGTGGACCGCAACACTTTGAAAAAATTAGAAGTAGCCCGCACCCTGGAAAAGTCTGCCCACCCCTGTCTTAAGACATGGGCCAACTGGGCCCAGGACATCGCCCTCGGTGGGGGCCTCCTTTCGTTCTCGATTCCTTCTTAATAAGATCATGAACCGTAATTTTAATGGTCAAATATTATTCCCGTACATATTCTCCGAAAAACACACAGGGAATTTCAAATTGCATGTCAAATGGCAAAAGTGGCAAGACTGTATTATTATGTGATGACAAATTGTCCCTATCTAAGCCTAGGCCTAATACCATAAGCAATCATTCAACTCATTTAGTCCAAATACGGCCATTGGTTAAGTCGGTTTATGATACTGTGAGTCGCGCACATTTATTTGTTTCAAATTACCGTTTGTACGAGTATTTGATATAATGCATGCTTTATACCTGGCATGGGCATTACGTCGATCGCGATCGACCGGTAGACCGCCAAGACATTTTGAGGGGACCGTCTAAAAATTTTACCAGTTAGTAATTACGGAAAATCCAAGATTTTGCTGACAATGTGCAGACTAAACCTACTGACTATTTCAATAAAAACTAAAATTAGATAAAAATGTTTTATTTTTTGATGTATTTTGAATTGTTTCATAATAAATGTATCATTTGATATAATTATATCTGGGGCTATTATTATTAAGTTTGAATCCTGCGTTTTGCTTTAAACGCGGTTTTAAAAGTGTTTTTTTTTTATTTTAGTTCTGTAGGTATGTATATAAGTACATATTCCGTACTTATTATTAAGTTATAATAATAACCTTTTTCTTACCTCACCCTATACCTACGACATTGGGCAGTAGCGTACACAAGAATTTTTAAAAGGAAGGGGGAGGGGGGGGTCGAAGGATGAACGTCTACCATTCTCGTATCATACCCCAATACGCAACCAACATATTTTTTTGATTTTGTGTCGATTGTCGGGAACAGAAAACAGCATAAAATAAATTGCTGAATAAATAATTAACATTCATAAATTAAAAAAAAATACTAAGATTAAATGCTTTATTGCATTTTACATACTATATACATGGGATTATAATGAATCGGGAAAAAAATGAAGGGTTATGAGGAAGGTTCCGGACCCGTAGATCCCCCCCCCCCTTCTTGCGTGCATCACTGACACTGGGTGTGGACCACAACTGCTTGAAAAAATTAGAAGTAGCCCGCTCTCTGGAAAAGTCTGCCCACCCCTGCTTTATACTATCTACTTTAAAAGATCACAGGTAAGGTCTACTTTTTCATAGGGGCCCAGGGCCTCAAAAATCTTAAGATTTATCTGGGCCCAAGGCCTCACAAAAAGTCTTAAGACGTCTTTGGGTGAATATGGTACAAAGATTATTAACAAATATTATAAACTGTGCAGAGCATAATTCAGTAAATTATAAGAAAAAGCACAATAACAAAAAGACAATATAAATTCAACAAATTTTATTTATTGATTAACAATACAAATGGTATTAAAAAACAGTGAAAGGAAAAAAAACTGTTTCAAAAATAAATATTTGATTTGAACATTTTAAAATGATTTTTAGCAAATGATGTATAGTAAGATACATGCACAATGACTAAAAAAGTCGTTTAAAGAACAAGGCGAGTTATAAGAGTAGGAAAAGTATAAAAAATTAAAATAGATGGAAATCGTACAATACAAAAATGCTTAACGTACAAAAGTTTAATGATTTAAGAATCTGGAAATGCATAGAGCGAGGAGGCAACTTGATGTTACAGCAGTTACCCTGAAATAAAATAAAAATTCATAATGAAACAAAAAATAACAATTACACTCTTATTCTAAATAAAATATTTTTGAATACATATATCCCAAAATAAAAAGTAATTTTTATAGCATCAATGCAATTACATTGAAAAGCCCTTTTAACTTTTTTTTCTTACAACTTCAATAAAATTTGATACGTCGCAAGAGAAATTTTAAATAATATCCTAAAAACAAAACAAAAAGTACTTCATATACGAAATAAAAAAATAAAACATTTTTTGAAAAATCTAAAAAAAATTTTCAAAAAAGTTATTTTACAAAAATGATAAGCACTTTAAAGGAACAAACTACAAAACATGAAATATAATACTTTGGTACTTTAGTACTTAGATTATCTATGAACATGCACAACAGTTGTAAGCCATTTATACGTGTGGGGCACCACGTTTGAGGGCGCGCAACTATGTGTGTCACGGAAATCAAGTGATGCCAGTGGCTTTAACTTACACCCCCGCATCGTGGGGGGCAGGGTTCTAAGGGGCCCAAAGCCTGACTGCCGCCAAGTGTCTACTCTTTATAGAATCCAACTTGGCAGTGGCGTAACTGAGAACATTTGGGGCTCCCTGCAAAATTAGGCTTTGGACCCCCAAGCGGGATTTTACAAAGGATTTTACTACTTGGTGGCAGTCAGACTTTGGGCCCCCTAGAGGTCCGCCCCCCCCCACGCTGCAGGGGTGTACGTTACGCTACTGAACTTGGGGGGCCAAAACCTGACTTTGCAGGGAGGCACAAATGTTCTCCGTTACGCCACTGAGCGATGGCGAACATACTTGTCAATCATAGAGTAAGTGTCGCTGTTAAAATATTGTATTAAGATGGGATTATTTTATAAATTTGCCAATTTTATTACTAATACTTATTTATTTGGTAAACATAAACATATTACTCGAAAAAAGCAAGAAAAATTAAATTCATACAAAGGTAAGAATTTAAATTCCTCGTGTGGAGTGGTATTCACCGAAACAGGGTACTATACATAATGGGACTTTACCCCTTTTAGGCTAACATCTAAACAACATTATTATTGCACATGAATAAATTCGTTATGCGAACTTATACGCTGTTTCAGCCGGTGCACACAGGCACGCATGAATTCATCATACCTTTTTCACATTTTTTTTTTATTTGTTTTACTTTAAGCCGGCCTCAAAATATTTTAAACATCTTGAAAATTGAGAATATGTTTTGTTTTTCTTAAAAATTACAGTTTAAGTAATGGTCATTACTTTTTAAGCATGACAAATATACTCGTCATGACACAAAATCCTGCAATTTCTCTATGACGAGTATACTTTTCAATCAAAGTAAACTGGTTAAAATCTGGGCTGAAAAATCAGTTTTTTCGTAATTTCTCTCTGCATCGATATCCTTCCATTCTTTGATAACTATTTCTTGTTTACTTTGCGTTCTAATAACATGCTATTTTATTAAAATCTCAAATATTTACATTTGTTCAGTTGGGTTTAAATCTGTTCATTCTTAGAACGTCGGACAGTTAGATAAACTAGAGATAAAAGTTCAGAGCAATGTGCCTAGATAGATTAACGTCACACTTCGAAGTAACAACGTCCTTAAAATTTTGACCCGTGATCGAACGATGAGGACGACACCTACGCAGGGACGTCTTAAGACTTCTTGAGGTCAAGCGCCCCTACTCAAAAATAGCCTCTGGGCCCCAACAGAAAAGTAGGTCTATCTAAGACCTTTAATAGGCAGTAGATAGCATATACGTTGTCAAATACTCGTACAAACAATAACCCGAAACAAATAAATGTGCATAACTTTCAATCGCATAAACTTGTACGACCGACTACTGCCTTTTGACTGCATGACTAATGATTGTGTAACAAATAAATGTGCATAACTTTCAATCGCACAAACTAGTACGACCGACTACTGCCTTTTGACTGCATGACTAATGATTGTGTAACAAATAAATGTGCATAACTTTCAATCGCAAAACTAGTAGAACTACTGTTTGACTGCATGACTAATGATTGTGTAACAAATAAATGTGCATAACTTTCAATCGCACAAACTAGTACGACCGACTACTGCCTTTTGACTGCATGACTAATGATTGCGTTTAGTGGTAGGTCAAGGCCAATACGTGGACGACGGTCATCACATGTAGCCAGTTCACATATCGTCCGAAATTCCAAATTTTTCGGAGAATACAACAGGAAATAACATTTGACCGTTAAAATTATTCGAATTATGATCTTATTAAAGTTAAATCAAGAACGAGACGATGCTCCTATTGTAGCCGAGGCCCTGGGTCCGGGCCCATGCCTTACGACGTCCCTGCACCTACGATCTCTTTCTTTCACTCTCTCATGCGCTCTACTTTAATTACCAACATTACGACAATGTAAGAACTTTGAGTCTTTTCAAATTTAATGTGCATTCTATACCACGGGTCTTTAGAGGCACTACGACTTAACTTTTGAGACTTTTCAAATTTAATGTGGATTCTACACCGCGGGTCTTTAGAGGCACTACGACTTAAAACCCCAACTCCATAGAAATCACGCCATCGACTATGATATCGCCATCGATTTACTATAGTCTCTTCGTACGCTTAGGATCGTTACTTTTGATAAAGAAATTGTTTCTGATTTTCAAATTTTGAGCTGATAATTATAAATCAACTTTTAAAATAATAATTTACTAACTATCAATAAACAAATTTTCCAGTCTTGATGCAGACATGCTGTCCCACATAAGGACGTCTCCATCACACCACGTTACGAAATTCGAATTAAGTTCTCTGGATTAAAGTGCTTCTTTTTCATGCATCCATTAGAACCAAAAGTATTTTCTGCATTAGAGAACAGCATACGTGTTCCAATAAAATATTAACTATTTATCACTGATTTTGCGAAAGAAAGTCCGAATCTTTAGTTTCCAGAACTCGGAGGGGAAAATAACTCTTCTCCGGTAGAGCCATGTAAATCGGTTGATCTCAGTATTCGTCAAAACAGTTTCAGGTGAAATTGAAGATCAGGGCCGATTTAAGCTCATTTCGAGCACTGGGCGCAGAAGATCTACGGGCCCCCTTCGCACTGGCGGATCAAAATTTATTAACAGAAAACCTAGTTAAGTTCAGCTTATCCGGGCCGTTTAGAGTCATTTCGGGCCCCTGGGCGTCCAATAGATAAACCGGCACTGTTGAAGATGAAAAAGGTGTCCAATGAATTCCGTAGAAATGTTTACAGAGCTCAAACAAGCATTCTTTGGAATTTTTCTAAAAATAAATTTCTCGTGATATCGCGTTATCTTTGCCGGACGGCCTCTTATGTTTTACATTCAATACTATTCTTTAAAGCCAGCTCTTTACCACATAGTAAACAGTCTAAAGGAATGAATTCAATACTTCAGTGTGGCCGCGGTAGCTAAGTGGTCTAGGCATCGGATCATGGCTACCGTGTCATGAGTTCGATCCTAATACCACTAAAGACCCGCCGTGTAGGGGAGCGATGCACGTTAAATCTGTCGAGAGCTCAAGTGTCGCCCGCGTCACTTGACAATGGTTCAAAATTACGCGGACCGTCGCCAAAAGCCCTCGTGTTGATGAGACAGTGCGACGTTAATATTCAATCCCTCACTCAATACTTCTGTAACATTTAAAGTGATTAGAGACTTTTTTTTTATATAAAAAAAATAATAATTATCAGTTTTTGAACAGGGTTTTTTTTTATTTGCCTTAAGATCAAAAAGCCGTTTGTCCATGAACGTAAATGGAATATTTTCAAGATTACGCAAAGTTACGTGAAATAATGTTTTTAATGCCACCATAATGAGGACAAACAGCGACAAGCAACAATTTTATTCATAAATTTATTCAAAAATGCTGGAGTATCAGCTCACTTTTTTGGTGAACTTTTATGTCTACTTCTTGTATTTCTATTTTTCTAAATTTATTATATATCTATATATATAAAGGAGAAAAGCGACTCACTGACTGACTGACTGACTAATCACGATATCTCTGGAACTATTCAACCTACATACTTGAAATTTGGTAGACATGTTCCTTTCATAGAGTAGACATCAGCTAAGAACGGTTTTTCCGAAATACGAAACGCAAGGGGCGTTACGGGGGTTAAGGGGCGTTATAAATAATTGTTTCCATGTTTAAACTACTCAATGTACAGTTTTGAAATTGGGTTAGCAGATTCCTTTCATACAGTAGAGATCCGCTACAAAATGAGTTTGGTGAAAATCGTCCCCCAAGTGGCGTTGCAGGGGCTTAGGGGGCGTTATAGATAATTATTTTCATTTTAAAACTATTTGACGCACTGTCTTTAAATTTGATATAAATAGATTCCTTTCGTAGAATAATGATAAGTTACAAAACGGGTTTTGTGAAAACAGACTTCTAAGTGGCGTTGCGGGGGATTAAGGGGCGTAATAGATAAATATATCCGTTTTTAAACTACTTCATCTACCTGCTTGAAAATTGGTAGGTAAGTTTCTTTCATGGAGTAAATATCCGCTACAAAATGGGTTTTTAAAAAATTGACCCCCAAGGGGTGTTGCGGGGGTGGGGGGTTTAAGGGGCATTATAAATTCCGATTTTTTAACTATTAGACGTACAGTCTTGAAACTTAGTAAGCAGATTCCTCTCATCGGGTAGAGATACGCTACAAAATGGGTTTCGTGAAAAGTGCCCCCAAGTGGCGTTGCGGGACTTAAGGGGCGTTATAAATAATTGTTTATGTTTAAACTACTCAATGTAATATTTTGAAATTGGGTTAGCAGATTCCTTTCATACAGTAGAGATCCGCTACAAAATGAGTTTGGTGAAAATCGTCAACCAAGTGGCGTTGCAGGGGCTTACGGGCGTTATAGATAAATATTTTCATTTTAAAACTATTTGACGCACTGTCTTTAAATTTGATAAATAGATTCCTTTCGTAGAATAATGATCAGTTACAAAACGGGTTTTGTGAAAACAGACTTCTAAGTGGCGTTGCGGGGGATTAAGAGGCGTAATAGATAAATATATCCGTTTTTAAACTACTTCACCTACCTGCTTGAAAATTGGTAGGTAAGTTTCTTTCATGGAGTAAATATCCGCTACAAAATGGGTTTTTAAAAAATTGACCCCAAGGGGTGTTGCGGGGGTGGGGGGTTTAAGGGGCGTTATAAATTCCGATTTTTAACTATTAGACGTACAGTCTTGAAACTTAGTAAGCAGATTCCTCTCATAGGGTAGAGATACGCTACAAGATGGGTTTCGTGAAAATTGCCCCCAAGTGGCGTTCCGGGACTTAAGGGGCGTTATAGATAATTCTTTCCATTTTTAAACTATTAGACGCACAGTCTTTATATTTGAAAAAAAGATTTCTTTCATAGAGTAGAGATCAGCTATAAGAAGGTTTTGGGAAAACAGACCTCTAAGTGGCGTTGCGGGGGATTAAGTGGCGTAATAGATAATTTTTTTCATTTTTAAACTAATTGACCTACCTGCTTGAAAATTGGTAGGAATGTTTCTTTCATGGAGTACATATCCGTTACAAAACGGGTTTGGGGAAAATTGACCCCAAGGGGTGTTGCGGAGGGTTAAGGGCAGATATAAGTAATTATTTCTATTTTTAAACTATTAGACGCACAGTCTTGAAATTTGGTGAGCATATTCCTCTCATAGGATAGAGATACACTAGAAAATGTGTTTTGTGAAAATAGACCCCTAGGTGGCGTTGCGGGGGTTCAAGGGGCGTTATTGATAATTTTTTTTGCATTTTTAATTTATTGGACGCACAAATTTTGCTAAGCAGATTCCTTTCATAGAGTGCAATTCCCCTATAAAATGGGTTTTGTGAAAACAGGCACCGAAGTGGCGTTGCGGGGGCTCAAGTGGCGTTATAGATAATTATCCCCATTTTTAAACTATTAGACGTACAGTCTTGAAATTTGATAAGCAGATTCCTTTCGTAGAGAACCGCTACAAAATGGGTTTTGCGAATATCAACTACCAAGTTTAATTTTGGGAGATTAAGAAGCGTAATCGATAAATATTTCCATTTTTAAACTATTTGATCATCCTGCTTGAAAATTGGTAAGCATGTTCCTTTCATGGAATATAATTCCTCTAACAAAGAGTAAAACGAAAATTGCCTCTAAGGATGGTTGCGAGGGGTCAAGAGGAGTTACAGAAAAATATTCCTGTTTTTAATTGTTAGACCCATATACTTGAAATTTTTTAAGCATGTTTCTTTTGTTGAATAGGGATGCACTAAGAATGTATTTTAAGTAAATAAAGTTCTGCGGAGGGGTGCAGGGGTTACTGGGACGTATTGACACAAAAAAAATCATTTTTTCGAGCTACAAGGACTATAATAATGAAATTTGGTTTGCATTTTTCTTTTGTTGAATTGAAATCCGCTAAGAGAGGTTATTTTGGAAAACGGCTCTCAACACACACGGGATTACGGGGATATTGATAGTAAAACTTTTGTTTTTTTCTGTTTGATTTAGACTTGAAATTTGGCTTGCATGTTCAATTTACGGAGTAGAGATCCACCGCGAAAATTGGTTTTGCGGGAATCCACTTGGTTTTTGGGTTACGAAAGAGCAAACATCATTCTATACTTCAATTTTAGAGATTTTTAGAAAATACAAATTAGATGAGTTCTGCCCTTTTTATTTATCAAGAGGTGACAGTTACAGGTCTAAATATATTTTTCAATACAATCGAATTCTTAATGCTAGGACTTAGATATCAATAATTTATACATAAGCAGTAAAAATTTATAAAACATCATGAAATACCCAGCGAAGCGGGCGGGTAACAGCTAGTATATATATATATATATACAGAGATAGAGAGAGAGAAGGAAAGCGATTAACTCACTCTCTCACACATCACGAGATCTCAGGAACTATTAGACTTACAGACTTGAAATTTGGTAATCATGCTTGTTTTGTTGTGTGGGTTTTGCGGCTACGTTATGGATTTTTAAAAAATTGGTGTGTTTGAACTGTTAGATCTACAGACTTGAAATTTCACAATCATTTTTATTAGAGATCTGCTAAAAATGGGTTTGGCAGAAATCAACTTTGAGGGGAGGGAAGAGGGGGTACGGGAAAATAGAAGATAATTATACTTTCTATTTATAAATCCAAAACCTGTTTTGTTTTTTTTTTGTTTTTTTTTTTAAATCTAGATGTGAAGGCTATAAGAATGCTTTTCACAACAATCGTACACTTAATGCTAGGACTCAGAAATCAGCAATTTATGTTGTTGTGCTGGATTCGAACTCAGTACATCCTGATCCGTAGCCCAGTAACATAACCACTAGACAGAAGAGATCACTCCTGTCTGGAGGCTGTTACTGGCTTACTTAGATACCGCCACATTGTTGTTGTCGTGTATGACAAAGTGCAAAGGTGGTAATAACAAAACAAAGATATAGTCAAATATTGCCAATGGCGTGAATAACTGCTGTGGCAACATCCACGGCACGATCCGAGTATAGGATGTCCATGCTGTAAGTCATGGTCTGTTTTAAAAAGGGCACCAACAATGGAAGGACAGCTAAAATGGTGTTTGGGATCCAGTTGCGTCCCTGCATTCCACATATGAACTGGAACCATTGGGCAGAATCTTCATGCCTTTAAAAGCACTTGTCATAATTGGGGGTTGCCAGAGCCCCGAGAGATTGGACTTCTGCCCGTTTTAGTCGCCTTTTACGACACGCATGAGCTTACGTTGGGACTATTCTATTCCGGTCACCACACGGAAAATAATTTATATCAACAGTATATAATCATACACCATGAAATAACCAGCAAAGTGGGCGGGTAGCGGCTAATATATAAATATAATTTATTATTAATATATTGTGTAAATTTTAGTATTTAAAAACAAATATAGATGATGAAAAAATGTGCTTTTTCTTTCAAATTAAATTCCAACAACATGGCTTTTTGCAATAAGTTTATGAAGTGACCGATAATTTTTCGGAGTCACTTTAGCATCTAAAAAAGAATTTTCTCCATCACGGAAACCCATTCTAAAACG
Organism: Trichonephila clavata; assembly: GCA_019973975.1. Taxonomy (NCBI): domain Eukaryota; kingdom Metazoa; phylum Arthropoda; class Arachnida; order Araneae; family Nephilidae; genus Trichonephila; species Trichonephila clavata. The sequence continues at coordinate 23,998 of BMAO01019508.1, forward strand.
GCTGTTCAAAATTTCATTCGAATCCGATCATTAGTTCTATAAATGCTGGGGGAGGGCTTTCAAGGAGTTACATACTAGATCACTTTAAAGCAAATAATTTGCAATGGTTTTCCGTTTCTTTAACACTACGTGATAAGGGAATCAATAATTAAGGTTTATAAGCCAGTAAATGACCCCTCAGCAGAGGGGTCATTTACTAGCCTCAACCTCATTTATTTCCTCAACTTCTCGAGGGAATTGCATGAAATTTTGGATTTAGTTTTCAGGTTACATACATGTCAAAATTGTTTTTAAAGAGGGGGGGGGGTGTTATTGTGTTTACATTTTTCCATAACTATTTAACAAGTTATATTTTCTACAACAATATTTTTTTTTAATAATTTCATAATATTTTTTAAACTGAAAAAAAAATATCTATCGATTGGTATAAGTATCTCTAAGAAGAATTACACAAAAAAATTTCTTTTATTAAAAATAGACTTTAAATATACGCAAAATGTGCTCAGAAGAAAAATATGCAGCATTCCAACCAGCATTACAAACCAGGACTGCATTACAGTTTTTGAACCTGAAAATAAAGGCTGCAGAAAGGGAGGGTACTGTTACGTTTATCGGGGTTCGAGGATTTTATGCAAATCAGTCGCAAAGACAAAGACAGTTCTTTAAGAACGATGAGAATTTATTGTCGAAAATCAATCCTTGAAGTACAGGATTTAGTAGCAAAATCCGTAGAGTAAATATCAGAAGGACTTCGCGCCTTCAACAGCACTCAGACACAATGACCAGTGTTTAAAATACAAGTATGTGAAAGATTATTCAAAGCAATCGCTCGTTCAACAGCCGAAGTAAACATTAATCACTTCAACGGTCAAGGCAAGACTACTAATCGCTGGTCGAAACATGACTAACTGGCTTTCGGTGATTGCGGTGAATCTGTGGGCATATGGGCTGCAAAGCAGCCCTCCATCCCATATCTGGATTTGTGTGATGTGGAAGTTGGCGAATGTGGGTTTTTTCCTTCTGCGAGATACGTCTTGGCGATTGGTTGACAGGACTAGTCCGGTAGGCGTGCCTATGGTGATGGTAGTCCTCTTGGATTTCTTGATGAGAAAGTTGCATGGGAGAGAGCTGAGAAGCTGCTCTCTGGTTGGATGCTGGCGACTCCAATTGGCTGCCCAGGGGTCTCAAAAAGTTAGATTCGAGATAGTGGGAGGAGCTTGTCCAGTTTGCATTTTAAAGTTAGGGGTGAAATAAAAAGTTAAACGAATTAAAGTTAAAATTAAAATACTAAAATGAAAAAAGTTAAGAATTTAGAAATTGTGCAATAAAAAACTTTTATTGCGTGAAACTGAGATGTTATGGAGGATTGTAGGAATCTAGGAGAATTCTCCTGGGCCTTTTAGTTTAACTGGCTTTCGACGAGCATCTCTCTATTTATAGGCCTTGCGGATCATTCAAGAAACATCCGCTTGCATCACAGATCTTGAAATTAGTGGATCTCTCCACAAATTTCTAGTAGAATCCAGAGGGTCCTGAACTTACCAGAAATGGTCGCCAAAAAAGGACGCCAACTTGGCTCTATCGCCAAGATTTCGCCAAGTTCCCAATGAATCGCATTATAACGTAAGAGACGGCGTTGCGTGCGAATATAACAATTTTAACATAAAATAAATATAACAGAGTAATATAAATTTATTACACATCCAAATACAAATTATTTACACTATTTTATACAAAATTCGTAACAGTACTTATGATCAAACTTACCAGAAAGCAGGTCGGATGTAACGTGAATGCCATACAGGATGATATTTAGACACAACGTAGTAAGGATCCTCCTTAAATGCTTTTAATATATCATAATAGCTAACGGGGAAAAAAGAAAAATAGTTCAGAAACAAAGATTCAGAAAAATAAAAATTCATACAATAATTTCGTTAAAATAAATAATAATAATAAATAAATAAATATAATGAAAAATTTTCAGATGTCATTTGTGAAATTTTTAATACATAACACATATGATTTTCTGGTTCTTGTCGATTCAACTTACACATTAAAAATATAACAATGATATTATACTGAATTAATTGGGACAAATTATAGAAAAACGATTTTTTCAAAAACCTTAGTATTTAATCATTACATACCTTAAGTAGACAGAAAAACCTCTATATTAGTACGAAATATGTCCTCCTGTAGCAGAAATGACCTACTCAACTCGTCTTGGTGATTTCACTAGTGCAGCGTACATGTTCTTAATTTCATCATCGTAGAACCACACTTGTATAGCATTTTTTATCATTTGTTCTGTTATCGTGCAACTCATCTTAGCTAAACGATTCTTGAGAATATGCCATGAATTCTCAATAGGATATAGGTCTGGTAAATTACCAAGCCAATTACGCACTTCTATTTTATTTTCCCGCCTAAAAGTCTGAACCAATTTCGAATTGTGACAAGAAGCCAAATCATGTTAAAATGTTCCATCAAATGTTTCCATGAATGCAATAATTCTACTTCGTAATATTTATATGTATTTGACAGAATTCATCATGACTTTAAGAGGAACTAAGCTTCTAGAGCCTTTTGTTGTGGAAAAAAACCCAAAACATTTGCTTAGAAGGGTGTTTTATAGTCTGTTTGGTATGATCTGGTAGCAGAGTTTCATCTTTTCTTCGTCTAACTACACCTAACTTGCATCCCTGCACATATAAATGTGTTTCATAACTGAAAATCACCTTCTTCTAGTCGTTAACAGTCCAGGATCGGTATTTTTTGGCCCACGCTAATCGTTTTTTTACCTTTTTCTGAACTGGAAATTGCTTTTTCCTCGGCCTTGTTGCCTTACGGCTAGCTTCCAGAAGCCTTTTCCGTATAGTGGAGAGGGGCTCACTTCAACACCATATTCCAATAAACCCTTCAAAGGTCTTTGCTTATCTTTCTTGGACTTACTTTGCTACTTATTAGAATTTTATCAGTTCTTAGAGTAGTTTTCCCGTTTAAGCCCACGTTTTTCTTTTCTTTATGAAGACGACGTTCTGGAATCTTGAAATGTTCTTAAAATTCTTGAAACACTTGAGTTGCCCTCACCAACTACCGTAGCTATATCTCTCAATCATAGAAGTGTGTTCATTAAGAGAGATTATTTTAGAATGCTTCCTTAGAGTAACATCCATCTCAGAACACGTAAAAGTAATACGTGTTACAAGGAACGCAAAAGTATTACCTTCAGCCGCCACACTGAAAGGCTCACAACTGGACAATTCATACACCAAAACCAATCAAACGAGTAAATTATACATAAGGTCGATCAATCACATTACTTCTAGGCAGATATACCGATTTGACGGGGGTTGGGACATCACTGATAATCACATATCAACTCAAACAAGAAAAGAATGCTTGTCCCAATTAATTCGAACAGTATAGTATATAAAGCAAACTTTGATTAGTTTTATTTTGTATATATATAAAAAATTCTTAGCTCTTAATTTTTTTTTTTAAAGTAGCCCAAAACACACACAAATTAAAAACTGAAAATAATTTCAAAATACACTTTGTACCAAAAAAAAAATATAAAATCTCCGAAGTTAACATATTTGTTGAAGATATTTTTCCCCCTTTAAATAGCAGGCAATAGGTTACAAATCTGAACTAAATTCGGATAAAAACAAATATCGTTCTAAAAGAAAGAATCGTCAATTACACTACCTTTATTTTAACGAACCAGTTTTTTTTTTAAATTCTAAATTATCTTTCAATAAAGTGCAATATGAGCTATAAATTCATAACCGTTCCGTTGAACTCAAAATAAACTTTAACTTGTACTTGTTGTACTAATTGTAATACTCAGATAAAATTTCAAATCCGTTGATTGGGTAAAGATGTTTAAGTATTAAGATTCTTCAAAAAAATTTCCAAAATTTAAAAAGAAACCTTACACACACATGTGTGTACTTTTAAATTAAATTTATTTTTCAAAACCTGTATTCGTTATTGTTGTTGACAAATATGTACTTTTTAAAAGAAAGTTTCTGCGAAAAGCAAAAATTGGCAACAGTGAAGTACATGAACTGATTGGCTGGAAACAAATAATTGCATTTGTCAGGTGACTATGATGTCATACGTATTTTTGAATAAACGTCACTACATCAAGAAAGCACAGCACGGCTCCCATCAATCAGTTGGACATTTACTTCACCATACAATATTTCAACCTTTTTAAATCACAAGATAATAGGCACATACACATTGAAAATCAGCAGTGAAACCAATTTAATTCCAACTATACGCTGAAAATTTAATGTGGTTTGAAATAATGCCAAACAAGAAGCTACGCGAGTTAAAGCGTTAGCTTTAAATTATAGTTTTCTACAGTAAATTCAAAAGAATCTAATTTAGAATCGTGCGTGTTTGTAGAACAATAAATACTGAAACCTGCATAGTAATTGCAAAGTTCACTCCTTTTTACCATACAAGACGAAGTAAAAAGAAAGTATTTGTATTCTTAAAGCATTTCATGGTGAAAGTTCCACATTTTGCTGATTGTATCCCAATTTAAAATATTGACTGTAACTGTAACATTAAAAAAAAGAATGGTTGGTTGATTTTGTTAGCACTAGATATATATATTTGGCCAAGAAACGCTTTTAACACCCATTAATTAAAAAAAATATACATATCAATAATCAAGACTAGATTCTAGAATGCAAGTGCAATTTTAAGCTTAACTATGGAAAGAATTAATTGAGAAAATATCATAATGGCATCGTCAAAAATGGATAGAATGGATTTATGAAACATCTCTGAACTAAATTAAATTGTAAATTTAAAAAGAAAAGGAGATGATGTGGCAAAAAGTAGAATAGAAAATAGCGAAACATCACTCAAAGGCAGTAAATTCTATATTTATTTAAAAGAGTTAATACTGAGAAAAATGTCTGCTATACAGAAGGTTGCAAAATTTACAACAGAAAAAGTTACATTTCAGCGTTACAACACAACATTACCAAGCACAACACAACGCTACATTTCAAAATGACTCTGAAAAGATGCGTTATTTTTTAAATACTCCAAGCGATCGTAATGTGTTTTCAGAAAAGTTAGACTTGTACAAAACTCTTTGAAAAATTTTAAACAATTGCGACATTTATCCACTTCTTACTTGTTCGGAGATAGATTTTTCAAAAAAAATGAAGATTCTGTGTTTAAAACACCTCCACGAATCGGTTCCTAAGCTATTTGGGATCAAATGGAATAAATATTTTATTAAGTCTGAGACCACTCAAGTATTTTAGGAAACTATGAGCAGGATTGGCAAGGAAAAGATGAAACAAAACTTGCAATTCCGAAGCCAAACCGATTAATCCCCAAAAGATATTCCTCAATAATCGAAGAAATATTCTCTATCCTTTTAACAGAGTTATTATCTATTTTCCACTGATTAAAAACCTTTCTCTATTTCGAAATCACGAAAATTGTGAAAGGGCCTGAAAATTTCAAGTTCTCATACTTAAATGAATTCGGATTGTTATTCTGCGACTAATACCCCTGCAATGCAAGTGAAGAACTTCCAAAGCATGTTTCTTAACTGCTTCGAACAACTTCAATAATAGTGAGTGAGTGAATATTAACATCGCACTATTCAGCTACTCGGGGGCTTTTGGCGACGAACCTAGTAATTTTAAACCACGGTTAAGTGATAGAGACGACGCCTGAGCTGCCACCCCTTCTTTTAATTTCCACACCACACCACACTAGGAAGGACGTTTGAGCCTCGACATATTTAACGTGCATCGGCTGCCTCTACACGGTTGGTCTTCAGCGGTACTAGGCTCGAACTCATGGCACGGCGGCCACGACTTCGTTACGTTGACCACTAGGCTGTTGCGGGCACCACTTCAATAACAGAAGAAATATTAAAGTAAATTATATAAATTCTACCAGTGCAAGCCTCTTAGGGCCAACGATTATATTTCAGACAATGAACTTTTTCAATCTTGAATATTCCAAACAAAAAACACTACAAATGAAATAAAAATTTGGAACATTATCGAGTTCTATTTTTACAAAAATGATAACTAAATACTTTAAAAAATGCTCAGTTAGTGCAAGGTCACATTTCAGGTTTAATTTTATTCTTTACACTTTATTTGCTACATTGTACAAGCGTGATAAGTAATAAGATAAAATATCACTAATATTTTTTCCCCTCATTTACCACTTTTCAGCTAGCTTGAAAATTCTACGTTAACCTTAGTCTTATCAGGTTTACACTCTTCTGCGTTAGATCAAAACAATGGAGGTATTGGCGATAAAATTCGTAAATTCGAGCCACGATCTGTAAGTGAGAGTGTCACGTGAATCGAAGGCTCATTCACACCACACAACGATAAGATTTTGCGAAAGAGAAAACCGTTATAAAACTAACGAACTTACGAATAAATGTAGATTTTAACTGGTAGCTTTAACTCAATAATTTATATCTTAACATAATAGAATTTTGAAAAAGAAATTTGACTTTAACGCGTTTAAGACCATAATCACATATGAATTCACAAACATTAAAATGTGCACTGTTATATTAGGCGTACAACTTTGCTTCCGCCGTTTTTTTTCCGAAATTCGAGGCTTTATTGTAAAAAACTGGTTATACATTTATGATTCAAATATTGTCCATCGCTGGCCACTACTTTCTCCCATCTTTCGGGCAGCGTACGAATCCCGCGTTGAAAAAACTGGTCATCTTTTGAAGCGATCCACGAATCGATCCAATTTTTTGCTTCTTCATAAGACCGGAAGTGCTGCTCAGCCAGGCCGCGTGCCATTAATCGAAACAAGTGATAATCCGAGGGAGCAACTTCTGGAGAACACGGCGGGTGGGGTAGGACTTCCCATTTCAACGTTTCCAAGTATGTCTTGCCCACTTTCGCAACACGGGGTCGAGCATTGTCATGCTGTAAAATCACTTTATCATGTCTCTCTTTGTATTGCGGCCGTTTGTCTTTCAATGCTCGTTAATTGCGTTCGATAACGATTGCCTGCGATTGTTTCAGTCGGTTTTAACAACTCATAATACACTACGCCGAGCTGGTCCCACCGAATACCGAGCTTGACCTTGGAACCGTGAATATTTGGTTTGGCCGTCGACGTGGAAGCATGGCCGGGATATCCCCATGATTTTCTGAGCTTGGGATTATCGTAATGAACCCATTTTTCATCCCCAGTCAAAATGCGATGCAGAAATCCCTTCCGTCTTTGCCTTGCAAGCAGCTGTTCACAAGCAAACAAACGCCGTTCAACATCTCTCGGCTTCAACTCGTACTGCACCCAATTTCCTTGTTTCTGAATCATTCCCATGACTTTCAGGCCTTGTGAAATGGCTTGTTGCGTCACTCTTAATGATCCTGCCAATTCTTGTTGCGTTTGACACGAGTCTTGATCAAGTAATGCCTCAATTTTGCATCTTCGAAAACCTTCTCTCTTCCACCGCCATGCTGGTTTTCGACGTCAAAATCACCGTTCTTGAAGCGTTGAAACCACTCTGGGCACATTCTTTCACTAATAGTGGCCTCACCATAGGTATCTGAGAGCATTCTATGAGCCTCAACCGCAGATTTCTTCATATCAAAGCAGAAAATTAAAACCTCCCGCAAATGACGAGAATTTGGCTCGTAAGCTGACATGTTTAATCGAGAATAACTTTATGATGCCGAAACAAATCGACTAATATTTCGATGGCGTTATGTTTACAAATACCTAAGCTTATTGTAGGCTATCTACGATCTATTTATTTCGACTACCACTTACCACTACAGCCATCTATTACAAAACGGCGGAAGCAAAGTTGTACACCTAATATATTAAATATATATATATATATATACAGGATGGCCCCAAATTCATGGTAAAATTTTTCAGGTTAAATGCAGGAGATTATAACAATCATTTTATTATATAGGAATGTATGGGCGCAAGTGACGCGGTGAGACACAAAGAGGGAAATAAAGGAAAAGAGAAATGGAGTTATCGGTTGGTTCCGTTGCCAGTAGGGGACAGTAGATGTCTAGCCACCGTTCAACACGATGCATATCAGTAGGAAAGCACCATTAACAATTGTGCTGACGTTTATGATGGGAGACTTTACGTATGCCGAAAAGGCAAACATGAATTACATGTACGGCCACGTAACTGGTTACGGCGGAGCTGCACTACGAATGTATCACACGCAGTTTCCTGATCGACGAATGCCGGATTGCAGAACTTTTCAGCGATTACATAGCCAAATTCGTGAAACACGTTCGTTCTGTTAGTGATGTACAAGAGCTGTTTCTCACCACGTAAGTGTGACATTTAAGTCAGTATAAGTCATCAGACCTTTGGTAGAGTGCTAAAAGAAAATCGTTTACACCTCTTCCATTTTCAGTTCAAGCTTAGAATCCGGCAGACGATCTTCTCTTACCGCCAGTGGGTGATACAACAATGAGAGCTGCAGCTGGACTTCATAGTCCCTGTGCTGAACAGTTATAAAGAGTGATTGTAAGCATTAAGCTCGTCAACGACGGTTGCAATAAACATTTTGTCTTTATTTTCATCTCTTATTTTTTGTGTTTGTGCCTCACCGCGTCACTTTCGCCCATACATTCCTTTACAATAGATGATTGTTACATTGTTGTGCACCTACACTTAAAGTTTGTACCATGAATTTGAGACCATCCTGTATATATATATATAGTAAAATAAGTATAGGCAAAATGCAAATCCTATAAAGCAAAGGATGGATGAAAATGGATTTGAAAACCTATAAAAACCCGCCAATATATAAATCGTCATATAAAAAGTCAATAAACCAAAATCCAAAACTATTGTTTTTTCTAAGGCTGTCAGTGATTTAGGACAGTTAAATAGGGTTAAACTCATTTTACAGGATTCAACCTTCCCCTACAGCAGAAAATTTCGACTTAATAGCGCAATAAAAAATGAAGAAAAAACTTTGAAAGAAAAATGAAGTTAAGCGTAAAAAAAGCACGTGTAAACTATAGCACTATTAAAAAATGAAATATATATATATATATATGTGAACAGCGACTCCTTCATTACGAGATTTCCCGAACTATTTAAAATTTGGATCATATATCTCTTTTGTTGAGCAAAGATCCGTTAACAACGGGTTTTGTGGAAATCAACTTCCAAGTAGTCGCTATAAGTAACAAAATTCTTGTGTTTGAGCTATTAGGCCTACAAAATTGAAAATTAATAAGCATGTTTCTTTTGTTTAGTAAATAACCACAAATAATGGGATTGGCAGAAATTGATTTCCAACGCGGGCGTCATGGCTAAAAAAATCCTCGTTCTTGTAGGGGGGCTTACTGACCTTGAAAAGGGGTAAGCATGTTTCTTTTGCTGAGTAGAGATGCGTTAAGAACGGGGTTTGCGAAAATCGACTCCCATTGGGGGTTCGAGAAAGGGGTTATAGGTTAAAAAATATCGTTTCCGATATATTAGACCAACAGAATTGAAAATTGGTAATCAAGTTTCTTTTGGTGAACTCGCTAAGAACAGGATTGACAGAAATTGACACAAAAGGGGCCTGATTTATCTATTTAAATCAAGATATGAGGGCAGTAAGAATTTTTTTCAATACAATTTAAAGCTTAGTTTTATAGGACTTAGATACCAATAACTTATAAAAGCAATATATAGTCATACCGCATAATGAAATACCCAATGAAGTGGTGGAGAGGAAATTAGTAATTGTATAATTTGATTTTCATTTCTGCATTATCTGATATATTTTATTCATAAATTAAAATTGATAGTTAATGATAATTTATAAAGGTAATGAAAAACACATTATTTTCAACTGAATCTTCTGTTACATTTCTGATTCGACAAGACTAGCAATACATAGATTGAAATAATAATAAAGTGCAAAATAAATAAATAAACTATCATATATATATATATATATATGCATATTATGTTTATACATTTGGGATTTTACTATAAACAATGTAAAACATTTTCTAGTTTAAAAATATAAGCGTGACAAGATTTTGAAAGAGTGAGGAATTCAAAGATTGAGTGTCTCTCAAAAGCTGTTGACGCTTATCATACCTATTTCAAAATATAACATGTATATCAGAAATCTCTATTTTTGAATTGTTGGAGCTATTTCAGGATAATAATGTTTATGCATAACGGGAAAAAGAACTATATATCGAATTCTTTGCCAGAAAAATCGAAACTCTTTTTTTGAGATGACTGCTTTCTAAGTAAAACACTTACAATATTTAAGAAAAATACATTTTGGGAATATTTAAGAACAGAAAATAAAACAACGATCATAAAACCAAGCAAGTCCTAGATGTAATAATTCTTGAATAATGTAGCATAATATTTCACATTTTTGACAAACAGAAAATACTCTTGATAGTGGATACTAAGGAATTAATAAATGCTAATTTACTTACAATGATATTTTAGAAAAATTTCTATTTTTTTTTTCTTTTTTGACATAAGATTTTAAAAAAGTGTAAAATTAGAATAATTTGTTTTTTTAAAGTACATTTATCTATTTTATTTACATTTTATTCTATAATATATATCTATAAGCACACCGTATAAATAATTCAATCACACCGAATAACAAAACTAAATTGAAATGTAATTTTACAGTAAGAGGAAATAATTTATATCGATATATTCTTTAAATCAATTAGAATTTCATTTATTCTAATTCTTACGAATGGCAACAGGAATTTTTTTTCATTTACAGATAAAATGTAGCCATGCAGTTAAACAAATTGCATATTCTTAACGGTGATGATCATTTTTTTCTAAAAAGCACATCCAGTGAAGAAGCATAAGCAGAAGAGGTTAGTGAACAAAACTGTAGAGGATTGTAACTCCCTTCCCCCATTGTGAATTAGAACAAGGAAATCCAAGAGTTAGCCTTTGGTGCGTATTAATTCGTAACAAAGTGATTGATCCCCGCTTATTCTCAAATTCGTCAATTAATTTGGTCGGTTGCTTCGGTATACTGAGATTATTTGTGGAACAGTAATTCGAAGAAATATAACCAACCACAACAGAATGGGCATCCTGTCATTAAGATGCAAATGTGCATAGTTTTCTTGAAAAAAATTTCCAGAATATTTTAAAAGGTATCTTTATTCAGAGAACAAATTATGTCCACCCTGTATTATACGCAAAGGAATCACAGTAATTGAAGTATTAATTGACCTTGAATGTAAAATGTGATATTTTATGTTATCGAATGCAATCCAAATTAATTTGAATTTATCCGCAGAAATTTCTTTTATTATTCTCATAATATATATATAAATACAGAAAGTCGTTCGCACTTTTTGGAAACGATTTGATAGTTAATTTTTGTCTATAAATCACGTATTTTTTGTGGCTATTTGCTGCTATCTGATAGGCATAGTTCTTGACAATAGCTTTAGATCGTATTTTACATGAAAGTAAACTTTTTATTAGTACTGTCATGCCAATTTTATTCCATTCTTCTTGAACCGTTTTCCTAAGACTCGTTTTAATAAACCGAAAGCACAAAAGTCCATTAGAGAAGCATCAGATGATTTTACAGGTATTGCATCCTATTTGATACACTTCATTTCTGTTTCGGATTTTTTCTTTGTTGAATAAGTAGCTCTTGACTTAAACGAGTGACTAGAGGCTTTGTCTATATGAAGCTGTGAGCGCGACCTATTTGAAGTCGCTCCTTCACCGTCTTGCCTACCTAAGGGTGTGGGGGGAAACAAAGCATCACCAGAAACTCTCATAATAATTATTAATTCATTACTATTGAAACACACTAATCAACCACATGTGAAACTACAAGAGGAGACCCTAGGAGTGATATACAAAGAGAGCAATCCATTCTAAGTGAACAACTCTAAGCAAACAAGCACAAGTGATCTGTTTAATTTAATCTAATTCAATCTATCTTAGATTCTTAAACCTTAATCCACTAATTTATTATAGTCATAAACTCATTCCCAAATTCACGTCGTGATAATGAAATAAATTTCCTTTACGAATCCCCGCCAGAGTTCTCCTGCTCCTTCTGTCTTACATTTACAAAACCTTTTGACTTTATATAGTCAAACTAATCTACATATCAAGGTTTCTTCTGAGGGATGGCTGTGGAATTAACGCAAAAGCTAGCCCAAAAGTTTCTCCAAGAGGTTAGTGATAAGGTCGCGTATAGACCGTCACAAAGCTCAATTTATCAATGTTCTTTCCATATAAAACAGGAAATTTTTTCCAAAATTGGTTTTAAGATATTCTGCTGATTGTTGATAGTAGAGAGAATAAACTGCTTGTGATACTATTTTGGTTTTTAATTTGCTGTTGTAACAAAATCCTGCAGTTACAAGAACCCTTTGGAACTTTTCTGTAAACTGATGAAGCTATTTCGTACGATCATTCCGTCAATTGAACAATTGAAAATTTATCTACTTTTATTACAGAGTCACTTAAATATGCCATAACTCCTCGAGTGTTGCTAAAAATGTCCATTTTTCAGCAGTCTAGATCTTTTTCATATAATTTGATAAAAGTATAATCACTTAAGTTTAAACATCTTTTTAACTTAAATACTTATGAATGATTTCACTTACAGTACCGGAAGACATTCCCAGTTTCCAATTCAATGAATCCCTTTGACCCGGTGGATATTTTTAGGATCAGAAACTTCAATTTCTTCACAGTGGCTGCGTTCAACAGTCTTAGGATGAAGTTTCATGTGGTCATGTTTTCACTTTTACTTTCAGCAAACGTTTTTTCTTTCAAATTTAATATATTATAAATAACTTTTTCAAATTCAAAACTGAAATTTTTACGCCGCTTTATAATTTCTTGATAGAATATTTCTCTTCGAAAGGGCAGCTACGCAATCTTTGAGTCTATATCAATTTTAAGAGCCATTTTAAAAATAAATCTTTTATTTTACCTTCCAATCAAAACAAATTATTAGTAGACAATTATTCTGAAGTTGCCAAAGTCTATATCTCAAATTCAAATGAGAAATATATTATAAAATCGTTTTCATAAAAAGCGAGCGACTTTCTGTACACAGCTGTCTTTTTAAATTAATAAAAATAATTAAAAAATTACTTTATCTTCAATAATTTCAAATATTTTTCATAGTGTTTTAGTTCAAGCAAGATCTGTCAGAGTACCTTATGTTATCATGTAGTCTCTATTAGAAGTTCTTAAAATAATGTGCACGTATCTTCAAAGATACATGAAAGCTTTATAAGTACACGTATAGTCCTTACAGACACGGTGCAGGTACATATATATGCAAATAAATCTATTAATATAGTATCAAAGATTTGGTCGAGTAATAAGCTTAAAAGCATAGTCTTTAATCAAGTTTAAAGATGGTATATTTTGAAGGTGTTGTGTCAAATATTTAATCACGATGAGGGCTTAAGGTCATGATAAAGGAGAATATTATTAAAATGTTCGAAAACCATTGTATTAAAGTGTTTAATGATTGTTTAGATTCATTCTTATACAAACATGGTTTTAAACTCTTACAGTTTCATTTTTTCCAGAATTCAATTAAAAAGTTAACATTTTTAGTATTTTTCAGCATTAGGATAACTCTGTAATTTAATGAAAACAATTAGTATTTTCCCTGTAAGTTGTCTTTCTTTCCCTACATGAATGCTTAACATGAAGCTACACTCAAGGATGTAAATATAAATAAGTACAAACTTTACAGCTTTTATTATTTACTCGAACGCTTTAAGGCACAGCTATTGCATCTATAAACTAATTTCACAACAAAAATTGAAAAAAAATGCGAGTGAAACGGTACAACGATAGAGAAACAAGATGCCCGACACCGTACGAGCAAAGTAGTAACGAACCAACATAGTGCCCGAACCACGTGCGGGCCAAACAGGGAATGGGATAATTCTAATATTAATATGCACAAAAGTAAGAGTTTAAATAATGTTGTAGTGTGTTGCTCTAATGTTTGGTCATTTGGTTGGTAACGTTTGGTCAAGGATTAAAAACGCAGCTATCATAACTTTTCGTTCGTTTTCATGCGCATCCCAAAGGCAAATCAAAATTTTAAACTGACATGTCAGAGAGATAAAATAACTAGTTAGTCTTCATTTAAAATGCTATGTCTTTCCCCCCCTTTAGTATATAATGCTTTGAAATTTTTTTTACTTGTTACTAATAGTATCTGTAACAAAAGTTGGTATGAATCAAAGTAATACTTATTTTTTTAAATAATTCAATTTAGAATTTACACATTTTTTAAGGAATTTTCAATGATCATTCGTAAAAAGAAGTACTGTACAAATACGAATCATATTATCACAAAACTCATACCAACTTTTGTTGTACATAATTTGACGTACTTTAAATCAAATTTCATACAAGTACATCGTTTTTTGTAGGAAAAATAGCATTTTAAAATCACTTCAGAAATTTTTTTTCCTTAAAAAATTGAATAGATAGTTTTTTATGAAATTTTAAGCACTAAATCATCTTTTTTTTACATAATACGGACACATAAGGGAAATCCAAAACTTTTTTTGAAAAACATTAAATTAAATATATATATATATAAATCGTTCCACACATGTCCTCTTAACTGCATTTTTTGGGAGTAATCGAGATAGAAAATAAATATTTTGAAAAATGTTACTTCTTTATTGCCAGCTACCTCTGAAGCTCTAAAGCGGGTTTATCTTTGAAAGAAACGATTATATAATTTCTTGTTTCATTTAATTTTAGCATTTTCTGTTGAAGTTAATTATTCTATTTGTTCTTGAACTTAAAGTTGAAAAATATCAAATGCTGAGAATTTCAAAAATGTACCTTGTTAACCCGGGAGAAGGCACGCATTCCATACTAAAATTAGTGGTCACGTGGGGTGACTGAGACACCCCAGTCCTGTTTTTATAAATACTTTTATTGCACACGATAAAAAGTGTAATTAAGATGAATAATTTAACTAAGAGAAATAATATTTACCTAATTTCAAGAGACTTCTAATTTTTTCTTTGGTTGCTTGAAAAAAAAATCCAATCAACTGAATTAAAATATTTAAATGTGCGTAACTTTTATAAAGGACAAAAATCACAGACGCTTTCACTAAGATTACAGGAATGATATTTGTAACCATAACTGCTATATTTTGTTCAAAATTTGTAGTTTTACTGTCCTTTGATGATCGACAAAAAGTATGTTGAACTTTTTCCTGATTGTGTCTTTCTGATAAGGCGCAATGTGTTTTGTGGTATACTTGTGGCTTCATATCTTTTCTTGATGAAATTTTTTTACGTACCATTTGAAAATTTTCCTTTCGACTTAAAAGTTTCATGTTCATCAATTTTCTCAAATTTACTTTGCTAACATTATTAATATGCATTATTTCAACAAGTTCTTCCTTGCTTTATCAGTTTCTTCATCCAATAAAGATCGCACATATCCCATTTTTTTCTTCATATTCTGTAAGCTTACATTTATAAATCATAATCAGTCTTATAACACAACAATCAAAACTACTAATCCATTCACAAGGGAAAATGTAGTCTGTTTATAGAAAATATTTTAGAGCAAAAGTGGGCACACGGGGAACTCAGTTACCCCAAGTACCTTAAGATTGTAAGACAACGCTTGTTACTCCAAAAAAGAGGGAGATATGTGACAAATACATTTTAGTTCCCATGAAGACTGTCATATAAATGGATATTGACAAGGTCATAGGTAACAAACAGTTTTCCCAGATTTAAAGAATTCGTGAGCGTGGGTGACTCTGTGCCCCGCCGGACCACTGCCAGGAAAATCAGAACAACTGATTTGATTTTTAATGCATCTTGTTTATTAGTTGAAGAGTGAGTTGAAATTCTGAAAAATTCCATCATTCCATTTTATAGATTTCACGAACATTTATAAAATTAAGTTCTCATAAGTTGAATTAAAATGGTCACTTTTAAACTCCTCTAATAAAATAACACTAAAAATTGAAACTGGAATAGGTTTCTCAGCATAAGCAATAAAAATGTTATGTCTAGGGATGAAAAGGCGTGGAGCATAGGCTGCTTAGATGGATGAGTTTGACATTGATATCATTTAAGAAAACGCGTTTAAACATTTTTCGCCATCTATAAAAGGGAGAATCAGTAATGGCTTGCTGGG
>BMAO01019509.1:0-36686 GCA_019973975.1 Trichonephila clavata
ATATGGTTGTTTTTATTTTCATAGAAATAATTTATTGGATTGTGTGCCACATATATGAAATTAAAACTTGTAAGGAATTGTTATAATTTAAAAAAAACTGATTGCTTGTAAATTTTTGAAAAATTTAATTGTTGAGATATATTTTTAATTTCTTTTCTTGATGGATGAAGATGGTTGACGTTATGGAATGTACTCTACTCGAAATGAAAATATTCATTTTTTAAAACTAACCTCCTTAAAACATAAAATTTAAAATACTTTTTTCTGCTGCTTATAGAAAAAATCTACGGGTTTCCATATGATTCCTTAAAATTTTTTTTCAAAGACTGGTAATTTACCGATATTGCAACACCATTCAAGAAATGTTGTTTTAGAAGCTTTTTTTTTTAAAATTTTATTTCCTTAAAATGAATTCCTTATAGTAAGATTGATTCCAGATCGCTGCCACTTTCAATGTCGAACAAATTGGTACATAATGAAAAATCCAAAGAAAATTACGTATTGCTCGGATTATAGCTGTAATTTTTTTTATTGTGGTGGTGGGAAGGGATGGGATTTTCCGTTTTAAAACGGATGTACTGTCAAATAGATAGTTTTTTAACTAATATTTTTCTTTTCGTATTAATTATATATGCTGAATTATTTTTTGTTAATTTGTTGAATTAACAGCTTTCGTTAATTACTCGAGAATCTTAATCATTCTGTTGGTTTTAATTTATTGTTATTATAAGTTTATGGGTAATACTAAAAACTTAATAAAAAGTTGAAGCAAGTAGTTGAACATTAACTTTATAGTTATATTGAATTTTTATTAATTGATAAATTGCTCACATTAAATTAAAAAAAATTGAGGTTTTCCAAAAATATCATCTTAATTTTAACGAAACAAAATATTTCATTCGAATTTTGACTTCTGGTATGGGAAAAATATTTTTTTTACTTCATATAAAAATTTGTTTCTAAACAACTTTCGATTTCCATTATATTGTAAATTTATTTTATAAATGATAATATATTTATTTATTGTGGTTTTTGCGTTAAATTCTTTCCTTTACCAAATTTATTTCAGACATATTTATGGGAATATAACTAGAAAACTTATAATTTCAAAGCAATGAATATTTTTTTTCTCATGAAGCATATAAAATATTTAAAATATAAAAAAACACATAAAAGACTCTTTGGAAGGCGAGGTTATCTAATAATTTATTACTTTTGTAATTAATTAGCTTTTTTCCCACAGCTTTAACCACTATTCCTTTAAGATTAATGTCAATATTTCGTCTGGCAGTGTTAAATTCAAAATGTGTAAGGCAGCATATATCTATAAAATGAGAAATAATGAGGTTCCTCATTAACATTATTCATTAGATGTTTTACGTCAAAACCGTGTTTCATCGTTGAAAATTTTTTATATCATTGATTAAAACAGTAGCATGTTTCCATTTTGAGTCATTCGCAAGAGTTTAAAAAAAAAATTTAAAATTTTTTATTTTTTTAAAAATTTTACTTTGAGTTTCCTTATAGGAAGCAAAAAGCATAATTAAAGTGGCGTAAAGGAATACTTTATGATATTCCTTAATAATTATTGAAATCTTATATATTGCTTTTTCCATAACGTTACTTCCTGCCATAGAGAGAGAGAGAGAGAGAACCTGCTCTCACCAGATTTACTCGAGGCATTTATATTTGATAAAAATTGTATAGATATATCCTGTTTCATAGAAAATGTACGTCTTAACAACTTTCGATATGTTAGAAAGCATCTATTTGGATTTTCTATCTTATATTTCATACATAAATATTTATAAGAAAATGATATAAATCAAATGTATCTCAAGGTGTTGTTTTTCAGATTATTCTTTTGTATATAATTTTTGCTCATGTTTTTTTTTCTTTCCCTTAGTATTTATTTCGTTTTGGCAAAAGTTGTTTCATTCTTCGACACTCTTGGTTGCTTTCCAACTTATATTTGTAAAAAAAAGAATGGTTAGCATTCTTTCTTAAAGAAAACATCCTTACGTTGTTTTTAAAATAAAGGAAAAGAAAAAGAACTGGACGTTTTAAATGTATTACATGAACAATCATTTTTCTGGAAAATGACACCATTCTTTTACTAACTCCTTTAAGCCTATAAATCATTGGTAGGTAAGCATTGTTTGAAAGAATTGTTTCATGAAAAGAATATTATTTACGGGTAAGCTCAGTTATTCTGCTTATTTTTAAACAGTTATGCTAATTTTTAAACAGTTAATAACCTATTTGAATATTTTAAACATTCAAACATAGAATACGTTTGATGAATGAATCCTTTTGTTGAAATCGCGGTACAAATTCTTTATATTTTCCGTTTCCACAAATGATAAATATAAAAATATGTACCGTAAAATTTGTCGTAGAACGAACGCTCACTTTGAACACAACAAATATAATCGAAATGTATGGATGTGCGTTATACGCCGGGTATGAAAACGGTATCTTCAAAAATAATAAAAAAGATGAACATGAACAACGTTAGACATCTGCATAGATCGGAATATTGTTTTCGTAAAAGAAATGATGTATATCTAATGAACTTAAAGGGTTGTAGTTAAAGAAATATAGAGGAGACCGGGGCAAATAACTATGTTAACAATTTTGTTGTTGTTTATTACTTTATTTTTAAGGATAGTAAAATTAATTTTGCATGAACTGTTAGAGTAGTCCTTTGTAGTATTAAAATGTATTACCATTTAATTTTCAAATAAAAGAAGTAAAGAATAATTTTATGCCCCATCAGCATCCTCTAAAATCATCTTGCCCCAGTAGTGGGGCAAGATGACTTTGGCCATGGGGCAAGATGACAACACTGAAAAAGGTTGAACATATTTTTATCTTTTGAAAATGTTACATGGTTTAACAAATGATAACTGTGTTTTTACATCTTGCAGACTAAGCGTAATGCGTTGTAACGTAATGTTGAAGTGTTTAGCTGTGCAGCTAACAATAGTCACGAATAAAAATGCCATTTTCATAATTGGAACATTCCTCATGCCACCACTCTTGGCATTTACAGCACTGAACCCATTCTTCTTCTGGAGGGTCACAATATTCCTCTTCACAAGCAGGAGGACATCTTATAACACCGTCCTTTGAAGTTGATGCAACTGGAATGTTTGGCCTGGATTTTATAGACTAAGGCCTACAGGAACTCAGTTTGAGTTTTTTTACTTCCTTTTTAACTTCACGAGCTTCATTTCTCTGTTTTTTTTAAACACTTCCTATTTTTCCTACTGTTTTTCCCTTTGTTCTAACATTTCTTTGATGGGTGTGCTTCTAAGAATGCTTGAGCTCAGTTTTTTGCCTTTTCTTTTTTCCCCTCACATTATGTTGCTTTATAGGCAATGGTTTGAAATAAAAAAAATAAATAAAACTAACAGGCTTCTCTCTCTTTGGTGCATTGAAATCAGCATTTGTCATAAGTTCTGGTTCTTCTGGAGGGTTTACATGTTGGTTTTCTACTACTGGGATCTGAGGATTAGCATTATTATTCTCAGTTTCATCGCCAACAGCATCATGGTCAGTAGTTTTTGCCGCAGCATAGTCGTGTTCGCTAAACACAAGAAAATTGTGAAGCTCGATACCACAAAACCTTTCTGTAAACTTTTTCAACGGCATTCAACTGTAGCTGTTTTGAAGTAAGTGATGCTCAAAAGCTCACCAATATTTTTGTCTGTGATAGTTTGTTCTGGATGAGTGACCATAAAGTTGTCACATGCTTGGCTATAGTAGGTTTTTTATTGGTCGAAAGATGACACAACAAGGGGCTGGAGACCATCTGATATGTGGGGCGGCAACCCAACCATGATAATGTTTTTCGTTCTGCAATAGAAGATAGCCTGCAAAGTTATGAGTTTTGTGATTGTCAATAATCAACAGAGTAGGAAATTCTTTGCCTGGTTTCACATGAAGATGAAAGTGCTTCAAAAAAGAGAAAATGGTGCCCTGTTCATCTAGTTCCAAAAAAAATTCAACTTCATCTTTAACAGTTCACGCCGTTTTTGTTCCTGAAAAGGAATAAGTAATTGGGGTGCTGACACTGTGCTGACGCCTTTAACATATGCAGTTCTCTGTGAATAATTTTCCACCGACTGTCGTAACGAAGATCAGACTAAAAAGCAACTATCAAATGATCATAAATGATTAGGTTCATTTATCAGTTACAATAATAATTTTTATGCTCTTAATCAGGGATGGGCATTAAGTCGATCGCGATTGACCGGTGGATCACCAAAACATTTTGCAGTGAACCGCCTTTACAAAGACCTAAGAAGTTCATACTAAAAAAAAACATTTTTATGGAACACCTAAGCCAGCTAAGCTAGAAAATTGACTTTTCACAATCCATGCGGTTTTGTTTACTTTAGCAAATGATTCGATAAATGTGTAGACGACACATGTATCTTCATTGGAATCGCACGTCAATGGAATTAACACGTTCACTGCCACTGTAGGGGGAAAACGATCATTGCGATGCCAACTTAGAAGAATGAGCTTTTCTCCTGACGCCAACTGAAGGGAAGGATAAACGTTGATGATTAGCTCTTCACGCAATAGCGCGTGATTGGCTATTGAGACACCATCCCCCACCCCGCGCTTCCACAATATTTGATTCTCATGTTGATATCATGTCCTGCTTTGACGCAAAACTCGGCAGCGAACAAATTAAGTACATACGTCGGTTTCAATTTTATCGGTTAATATATGTTCCCTCCTCGCTGAATTGAATACTTCCACAGTCTCATTGTCGCCCATAGTTGTTCAAGCACTGAACTTGTCAATTTTATGTTACTTGTGTTTCTGTAGTATAAATGATAATCTATCATATTTTAAAAGAGGGGTAGAATGTCGGAAACAACTATTAAGAAGAAATAAGACACCATTTTAATAAAAAAATGATGACACATATAGCCCACTGGTGGACCGCAAAACCTTAAAAATATTAGAAGTAACCCGGACCCTGGAAAAGTGTTCCCACCCCTGCTCTTAATAATTACAACCTTATGATACCCTTCGTATAGACCTATATTTAATCGCATTTGTGTGGCATGCAAGAATGGCAAAGAGAGAAGAAATGTGCTCTGAAATGTAAAATGTCATTTTTAATTTCACGTTGTCTTTTCTTATTTTGTTGAATTTTTTTAAATATAATGTTTGGAAACTACATTAATAAAATGAATTTGCTTTTAATCATTTAAGATACGCTACGTGTTACAATCTTTGCTATGGCAAAGTGGAAAAAGGTTAATGATTTTTACAACAAAATTAATGATAACTTTGTTATGGTGTATAATTAAGCTGGTTAATAATACTTACTACTCTATGGGTATTTACTGTTAATCAGAAACAGGAACCAAAACTTTTACAACTCGCCAGATTTGGTCAAGAGTTGTCAAATACTTTGAAAAATCCGAATCGATGTTAAATAAGTGTAAGATAATTGCTAGAAAATAATTCCCTTGTATAGTAAAATAAATATTACGTTGAGTTGACATGATTGCTGTGATTCGTAAGCAGTATAGCAATTCTTACATTTGTATATTGTAGTTGTTCGAAATGTTCAACATTTATGAAAATTTCTAAGTCGTATTAATCTTTACTGGACCTCAAAATCTTTAGCTACTTTGCGCTTCCTTCAGTACTTAATTTTTGAGTTTTTTAAGAATTTATTATATTAAATCCAAATTTTTGTATGGCTGCTTTTGGTTGCAAATCCGTTAAAATATAGGTTATCCTAAATGTACATTAGCATCAATACTAAAAGCTAATATATTTTATACAATATTTCAGTATTAAATATAACTTCTTGCTAACGAACAATTACGTAATTGTTATCGTTTTTAGATAAATCAATTAATAGTTTTTATAAAATCTAACTTTGTTTAAACCTCCTAGCATGCTATTCTGTAATGGGAGCACCTTTTAACAGATTAAGTGTGCTATCGAATAGTACTCTCAAGTAATTTTTAATGCATTTCTTATCTTTGACATTTTACGTGTAGATAATAGCGATGTTTTCCACGCAGTTCGATGATAAATGTTTTATCACTTGCGATAAATGTGTCGTTCACTTGATAAAAAGATGTTTACCAGATTGAGCTTAATCTTAGTTTAGAGATAAATTTAATAAAATGGCAATTAAAAACTAGCTATTGGTTTACAAAGTTACGAAGTATTTGTGTATTTCTTATAGGAAGGCATTTGGAAAGTTAAATTTGCGTGTGGAACTCTGCATGGATAATAATGTTTCATTGACTGTGTTTCGGGGAGGGGGGGGGGCTTTAGTATTTTATAATTGTTATTAAAGGTGCATTCTGGACAGATTTTTTATTTGTTTGATAAGAAATCAATGGCTTTCAGATAGTTAATAATTCTGCAAGAATATAATTTTTGATGGATATGTCTGTGTTTTTAGTCTTGTAATATGTTAAAATGTGCCTTACTGCTAATACTTTTGGTTCTTGTTAGTTTTTACAGCGTTAATATGGTGTAATATTTTTAAGGGCTGTCGTTTTTTAATTCAAAAGCTTCAGATTTTTTTCATTTCTCTCATTTGCATTATTTTCATACTTAAATAATATACTCTATTATTCTAACTAAAAGTTTACTAACTATACTTGTCTAATATTGCTATTGATTTAAAAGCAAAGCAATTTTTGTGTGTGTGTGAGAGAGTATCCTAAAAACAATTATACTTTATTTCCAATGTCGTTGGATTGCATGCATTAACGATTCTCTCTGATTGTTATTTCAACTATAAAAAGATTTTTTTGGTTTATGAGAAATTTCAAAATTAATATGCGTTGCGGTTGGTATTAAAAAAATTATATGAATCTTAATTAAATACTTATACTTGTGAAATTCCTAGAATGTTGACTTATTTAATGATATTTAAAATTGATGTTGCCTCATTAGCGGATATTTATGCGCTCTTCTAATTTAAAAACGATTTAAATTTACAATTTTTTATATTTTTATTATAATTATTTAATACTGATTGGAGGGGAGCACGGAAATCTAGCCAATATGATCTCGAGTATCGAGGTTAACGATTTTCAAGCCGATTCACACACAAATCTTAGTTCAACCAAACACCAATGACGGAATGATTTAAGGCCTTGGGTCCTTATGCAATAGTAAGTCCTACCGGCAACCCTTTTAAGTTGGCAATATATAGCATACGTTATCAAATACTCGTACAAAGGGTAACCCAAAATAAATACACGTGCGGAATACACAAAATCTCACGAACCGACTTCGAATGATTTGCTCCTTTTGAGTAAATGAGTAATTATGTTCTATGTTCGAAATTCCCAGTTTTTCTGAGAATATGTCTGAGAATAACATTTGATTAAAATTATTCAGTTATTGATCTTACTGAAACCGAATTGAAAATGAGATGAGACCTCTTCCGAGGCCCCCCATAAACATCTGTGTCTAATACTCGATGTGTGGTATAATAGGTTTTTTTACCTATTAAAGTGAGCTACATCGTAAAAAAATATTGACATGGTGCTGAAATTTAGAGAATGAGAGTACTCATTATCCTCGTCACATAAATTCATGTATTCACATAACCTCATCGTAAACGCCCTAAGCCAGCGTTTCTCAGGGAAGCTTGATGACTCTACGAGGGGCGCGCGAGCATATTGAAAAGTCGAAAACAAAAAATCATTAATTTACTGAAAGTAAACAAACAAAATGCATTCTGACATTATGAAAATTGAAATTTATATTTACACTTATAAATTTATCTGTACTGTGTGTGTGTACAATGTATTTTATAATTTATTTAAAAACCAAGTTAAGAGAAAAAGTTAAAAAAAACCAGCTCTTCATATATAAAATTGTATACAAAAATTAACACTTTTCTTAATAATTTTTACTGTTTATAAATAATCTCTTAACTGCCGATTAAAAGTTACGCGATTCGCTCCCCAATGCCTTCGTCTTCCACGTAGGTGCGCGTATGTTATGTATTGGGGGGGGGGAAGAAAATAGATAAGAAAAATAAATTCTCTGAAATAAGTAAATCCTTCGCAAAACACTGCCAAGGTCCTTTAATTGCATACCAAAGCTTTCGGAATAATTTTATGTGGATAGCAGTGCACAGAAAAAAAAGATCGCACTTCGGAAAGACGTTTATATATGTCTGGGAATGTAACGCATGGGTTAAGCGAGACGTATATACACGCTGGTGGCAAGAGATTAAAGTCGCATAGCGTCAAAGTATAGTATTATTGAATTTCAGCATTGTTATTTGTATGGAAGGGGGGCGCGATGAAAATTATGATTGAATATTGGGTCGCAAATATTGAAAGTTTGAGAAGCACTTCCCTAAGCCAATAATCTTCATGTAATTTTAAGTTTTAAAATCCCAGTGTTTCTTGGTTTTCAAATACGATTGGGGATTTGAACCCGGAAGAGTTTAGGGCGCATAAGTCCCGGTATACGATAGGTCTTTAGGGGATTTAGGCACAAAACCCACGGCCCGCTGGCTACGAGTTGGATGCGTTGGCCATTGGACGTCGAGCACATCTCACTAGAAGCCACATGACTGTGTAGTTTCTAGAAAAACATTAATTAAAGAAATACCAAGCTACTTCATCAAAGTGACAATGAATAAAATGAGCGAGCAAGTACCCTTAGATATTCACAGAGACAGTAAAAAGTGCCTAATCAGCTGTACGGATAATACGGTACCGTTAAAAAAGGCTATGGAATGGTCACATTCAATTTATGATTATGCTTCAATATTTCGTCTGTTGCTATGCACATATTCTCAATCTGGATCTTTAGTTTAATGGTAAGACATTCAATATGTTGAGCATGAAACTTATTGATTGGTTGGTTGTTAGCATCGCACTACGAAGTTGGAATAGGGGTCATGGCATCGGATCTAAGCTGGGAACCCTTCCAAGCTTCCGCACCACGCTAGCAGGAAGACTGTGAGCCTCTATAGATTTAACCATGCAATCAGCCCCTCTATATGGTGGGTCTGCAGTGTCACCTCTTAAGGATCAGCAGGAAACAACGCCAACCGCGAATTCCCCCCCCCCCAATCTATGCTCACAAACGTAAAATTGATCCAACTGTTCTATATATGCATATGTTCTCGAAATAGTGATGCATACTCTAATGGAGGAAGATGGGAGGACAGGAGTAAAAGTTTGCCACTAGGGTAAAATGTTTCTTTCTTTCCTTTTTTTTTGCTTTTTTTTTTATCACGGTGAGGCAGTTAATAGTCTAAAGCAGAGTTTCCCAAACCTTTTTGTCTCATAAACCCCTTTCCATGTTATCCGGTTTGGGGTAGAACCCTGCTTTACTTAATATTGAATTTTTGCAAAATCATCAACTTAAATGTGTTTTTGGTAGCTGGTATAGAGATGCTTATACTTTAAAAGATTTAAATGTTTGACTGTAGTGCAGTGTAGATTGAAAAACTTTAGAAAAACGAACACACACAAATATCTTAATTTTAAACATGTATTAATTAAATTAAAATTTAGTAACTGTATAAAAAATAACTGTTCAGTAAACAAATGGCTTTAATGGGAGGGATGAATCAGATGCTTTTTGATAAATATTCAACACGTGACATCAATTTTGTTGGATTTAATCCTACATCTCCTTATTTAGTAGCATCAGTCTTGGTTTCTTTTTATTAAGAACATTGACAACCGTGCTGAAATTTCTTTCCATTAGGAAAAGCAATTAAAAACTTTCACACAATATTCCATAATTTATCATATATAGATATGTTTATTTTATTATGAAATATTACGTAAGTAAATTAGCCTCCGTGTGTTTGGAATATTTATTCCATTCATTGGAAGTTAAAATTAAAGTTACGAACTGGTTAAATGGGAGCTACAATCGTAGACCCCTCATTTACACTTAATGGACCCCCGATTTTTTCCCCTGCTGACGTAGACCACATTGAGAATCACGGGTCTGAAGTAAGCCTGATAGCCGTAAGATATTTAAAGCGTCACAGCAGCTCTCATCTTGTCACAGAGGTTTGATTCAGTTTTTAAAATTTAATCAAAAGTTTTTATACGCGAACTTTATGATGCAATTTTCACGCTATTGAAAAAAAAATTTTACAGTACAAATTACATCCCCCCCCCTCTTCTTATCAGCGAAGAGTGTTTGTTAGTTTTTGAGTGAACACACACACTTCTCTCTCTCTTTCTCATATATCTTTTTTTAGTTGCTTTTTTACATTAATATGGCATTGCTTATAATTTTAACTTGTTAGATCAGAATATAAATGTCAGAATTGAATACACAGAGTATTTTGTTAAATAGTGATACTGTACTGTAATTAATATGGTTTAAATTTCGAACTATTTAATCGAGTTTTGTCAGTATTTATTTTTATATATATAATTGGGTAAAATTCAGGTATAAGCGCACTGAAATACTGTAAATTTCTTAACTAGTGAATTCTTCTGGTATTACAGTTCATTTAAGATTATTAATGCAACATATTTATATTCTGATGATTCAAAAGGCAGGATAAAATGAATAAATATTTAATATCTGTTGTTCTTCAAATACAGAAGTGTTTGTCCAATCTTATTCAAAATTATTGTGTTATATTTTATCCTCGCTATGTGTGTAGGCGTAACTTTATAAATTTCTATATTTTTCCTATATTTATTTGTTTTTATAAATTTCTTTTACGCATACTATAAAGTAAGTTTCTGGTTCGAATACTTTGTCTCAAGGCTGAACACAGAAAATCTGGAGACTATATGCATTCCATAGGCAATTGTTTACATCTTTGAAGTTTCTTTAAACAGTACTACTTGTATCCATGACTATTGAATTATGGTTCATATAGGTTTTATCTATTGTTTTCTTTTCGAATTGTTAAAGAATTTCTTAAGAATATGTGTATTACGAAGGGAGGATTCCATTTTGACATTCTGTCCATTGCTGTGCTATTATATTGCCCTTTTTAAAAATTTACTATTTTATTTGGGCATTTTAGTTCTCATGCTTGGTATGTAGAAGATAGAGTTTTTACTTGGTATTCGGTTTTTGTAAATAATTTAGTATTCTTTTTCTAGAATGTTTTTAATCTTTAGAAGACTAAGCTAGCCTTTCCTAAACCTTAAGACTAAGTCTAGCCTTAAGACGGCAATTTAGTATATGTGATTATTGGTTATCTACATCTATCACGTTGTAGAAATAATATGAAATGATTTTCCAGACTGATTATTGAACAGTTTTGAAGAACACTACAAAAATCTGTTGAAAAAAGTGTAAACATTTTATGCAAAGCTCAATTGTTATTATGAATTTAGATATTCGGAGAAGAGTATTGAAACTTAATGTTATGATCTTAATTTTTCCATTTTGTTAAAAAATATAATTGAAATTACTCTATTTGAGGTTATTTTTCGTGTTACTTTCTAAACTTTTCTTTTTATAGCCATTTTCCGCACATGAGAAGTAATCTTTCGCAACTTAGAGTAATTTTCTCATTTTATTAGTTGGAGATTTTTAGGCGTTATTCCAAATTTTACCTGAACTTTTTTTTTTCAATTTGAATTCTGTCCCCAACAAACATTTTTAATCATTTAGAGAAATTTTTTTTCAAACACTAGAAAACAACTTTGAGAACCGAGGGATAGTAGATAGATATTTCTAATTCCACGGTTGTAATTAATCATCTTTTCTGACGTTTTCTATTTCCCACTTGGATATTGTTTAGTAGTTTTTGCTCTGTAGATAAAAAATAGCAAACCAAACATAGATGAAAGTTATTGTTATTGTTTAAAAAGACAATTAAATGATAAGTTTTTAGGGTGTTATTTGCCTCCGTTTTGATAACTTTGAAACATTCTAAACCCGTAAGGAGTAGTAGAATCGCGCGATAAGCATTGGTTCAATTGTTATGTGTCAAAATGAACGTTTCGAATAAAAACAAACAGTTGCTTTCGTCAATACATGAAGCGGATGATATATATTTTTCAACAGCGTAATATTTTTTTCACTTGATCAGAGTGATTGATGATTTCCATGTGTGTTTATTGTTTTAAATAAAATCGAAGTATAAATTATTGCAGTGCAGAATTACGATGTCATTTTTTTTTAAAGAATATGTTTTTAATGTAGAGAAAAGATGGATATTTCAAAAAAATAGTTTAGAAAAGTGTAATGTTATTTAAAACTACTTTTTGAAACTCTGTAGACTACCTACAGGAAGAAATGAAACAAATGTCTTCAATAAAAATTGTACGCTCAAGATGGCTTTCAAATCACGTTTCACTTTTACTATTCACATGACATCTGCTTGGTTAGCGATAAAAAAAAACTTACCACCGAGTTGAATGTGTTGAGTTGAATTTATTTTCCTGTTATTTTATTCAAACGCCATTCATCGACATGCGGATTCCAACTTTTTGATTGGCAATTAATTTAATATATGTTCCTGTTAGGAAAGGAAAAATATTGAAGTAGTATTATATTTTCAATGAATTACAAAATATTAAATGTCAGAATTATGCAATACACTTTGGTTCATTCATCTGCAGTTGAACATAAAAAGTATTTAATAAGTAATTTGATTTTATCGTTCATTTATTTTCAGGCAAAAAATATCTATTAAAAAAATAAAACTTATTCTATGAATCAAATATATAATTTTGTTTTTTGTACGTCTTATTCTAGCGCGAAAGAGAAATGATAAGCATTCATGTGTAACAACAACAAAACTTAAATTTTTTTTTTGCATTTAAAAAAAACATTAAAAAATATATATTTTTTTAAAGAACATTATCTCATTTCTTCCTTATAAATCACAATTTTTCTTTTTTGTTGTGTTTTAATACCAAACGATTTCAAAGAAAGAAAATGAATCAACATTATTATCGATAATCCAACCAATTTTATCGTTTTCGTCATTCTAATCTTTCAAAGCAGGAACTTTTTGTTCGACATGTGACATCTCCTGATCTACGTCAACCAGGGAACATGATTTAATTTGTACAACATCCACGGAAAAAAACACTTGTGTTCTGTTGCGAGTGTTATTATTTTCCAATGTCAAGGTCATTTTGTAAAGAGGACACCTGCATAGACGCCGGGAAATCGAAGGTCGCATCAACTCTGAGCCTGTACGAAAACCCTTCGTTGCCGGAAATGCTGGATATGCGGCTTGCTATGATAACACGACTTGCTCTGTTCGCTATTTATAAGCGACAGAGCGGCGGTTTTCGGTGAAGGTTTTTTCGAATAGGGAAAATGTTCGATCGGAGTAAATACTGCACGCGATAGTATTGTTTCGGGCTGCGTTAAAATGCGCCGACCCAAGTTGTGGTAAGTGATGATTTTTTAGAATTTGGGGTGAATTTTTTTTAAGTTTGAGGTATTAAACAATTGAGAACATGTGAAGTTTTTATAATTCTTCATTTGAAAGGCTTAACTAAATTTTTCTTTAAATAAAAATATGCCAGCAAAATACGTATGAAAATTTTAAAAAAACCACGATGATTATTATTTTTTTTTAATAATTGATAGTGTTAAAGGTAACTAAGAGAGAAAAATATGTTACATAACATTTTATCTGTTTGTTTATTTTTTGTGTATTTCCGATGCTTTTAGATTGTTTTTCGTAATGCACACACACAATGTAGAATTTCCAATAAAAAATTAGATATGTTGAGAAACAGAAATTTTGGGGGAAATTCTGTAAGAATATAGAAGTAAAGTTCTATTTCTGCAAGAATACAGGAACAGAAATTTAATAGTAATTCTTATTGACGATATATTAATATTGGAAAAAATATGCTCAAAATTAAATCGAACTTTATTATTATTATTTATGTTAGATTATATTGGTTTAAGCTGTAATAAACGATTAGTTTAATATTTTAAAAGAGTATTTTGAAGTATACATTTGAATCTAGAGAATGAAAGTCAATTTTTTAAAAATTCTTTTCAAGAAAATTTATTAATTTCACTTATTTTTAAGATTTTTACTAAGCAAAAAAATAAGAAGAAATGAGTGATTGAACTAAATTTATTTTAATTATTGGAATGAGAATTTTTAAATTTTGAACATTTTGGAAGTCGTGTTAAAGAATTGAATATCCACAGAATATTTCCAATTGTAAATAATAATCTGACTAGGGAAATAATTAAATAAAAAAAAGTTTTCAACGGTATACGTTTTAAAGTAACTTAATTTTTTGTTGTTGTCATGAATAGAAAGTAAAATATCTTAAAAGAATTCTTAGCAGAATAAAAATGGCCACTAGTTTTTAATAATAAAATGCATTCTAAACGTAAAATATTTCATCATTAATTTTTTGTATGCGAATTTCTGTGTGTGAGAACGTTTCATTAAAAAAAAAAATTTTTTTTCTGGAAATATTCTACTTGTATTCGTTAAATCAGCCAGCAGATATTGTGTGATAAAGTTATGATGTATTTAAGTTATATTGAATTTATTTTTTGCAGATCTTTTTTTTTTTGTAATTTTAGTAGTGATTGAAATTCTGGTTGAAAAATTAAATAGTATGAAAATTTTTTTTGCTATTTGGCGGGTGTTTCAGAAATGTTATGCGTTATTTTTACTACACAAAAACAGAAATGGGACTAACGGAGAAGTTGAATAATGGGCCTCAACATCTAAGCTTACTATTTTAGACAGTTTACCAAAAAAAAAAAAACTGAACTATGTTTTGTTTAACTGAAGATAACCAAACGCTGATATTATCGAAATTAGAAAAAACGTGGCGTCATTTTTGTGGCTTATTTTACGAAAAAAAAAGAGAAAAAGTTAGAAAGATTTTGTGTGTTCGTTTGAGCGTGAAGACTTCATATTTGACTTTCTTTCTCGATGCATTATTAACTCTCAAGATTGTTTGAGCTGTTGAAATGGAACTCGAGACAGAACAAAACGTCTTGTTAGTTTTAAAGTTCTATATCTATTGTAGAAAGATTCTGGGGACCTCTTGGCTTATTTGATGGAAATATTAAGTAAGTCACTTAAATATATATTAAAGGAGCCTTATAACATGGACAAAACATTACAATAATGATTAATATTTGGAATTTATTTCCCGTTCTCTTCCCTCATGTTTTGGTAAGTACATTAGAGTAACTACATAAATTAAATGTAAGATTCGTTTTTCATTGTATGTTTTAGAACATTTATATTTGTTTTTCTTGTTCTACTTAGAGTATATATTAGTGCCCAAAGTTAATTATAAACACGTTTTCAAAAAATAGTAGTAATGTCTACCACTATTATTGTAAAAAGTGATGTTACATAATGTAATTTAAAAATTTCAGTTCATGTACTGGAGTTAAAGTTTTCTGAAACTATAATTTTTGTGTAGTTTTTTTAAAAAAAAATTCACTCAAGCCGTATAGAGCACAGTTAAAATGACTAAACGGAACAATTTAAACGATAAATTACGATAGAAGGCTTTGGTAGGCTAGATGTTGGACAGTTACCGACTCATGGCGACAAGTGTCCCGTGTGATGGTCTCTAGGTCATGGCAACACAGTTTCAGACATTGGGTACGATCTCTAGGACCGGTGAAGGACGCCCAAGAGTTACAACACTTGTAGAGGATCGCTATGATGATTTAGAGCACACCACCGCAGAGGTAGGATTGCCAGTCAGTTGTCTCAAGACCTCGCTGCTGCGTTTGGAGCGGTAGTATCGATAGATGGCCAGCTGAGAGAGGACTTAAGACTGAAAACCAGTGCTTGCGTCTCCCTTATACGGTATCTCAAGAGAGCCACCACTAATGCTATCATCTACAAACACCTAAGAAATCGATAGCTTGAGTGGCACTTGTATCCTTATGTGGGAAGAGACTGTTGTGAGAAAGAATGTTGGACGCCTTCCATATCATTTCTGCTGGTACTGTGACAACAAAACGCTACAAGGAGGAGATTTTCGAATCCTATTTGTGACTTTTTCGAGTTGTGAGAGACCAATTCGTTTTTATGGACGATAACACCCGAGCTGCACTTGTCGACGATTATCTGGAAGGGTATATTCGCCGTGTGGTATTGCTAGTGAGTCTCCCGATCTCAATCCAATATAGCACTTGTAGATGCTCTAGGAAGAGACACTGCATGTTGACAACCCTCTCCAAGGACCCTAAAGCGCTAAAATCGGCTTTTGGAAGAATGAGAAGTACTGCTGCAATCGTTGTTCCGTAGCCTCATTTACAGTGTGAAGCATGTTTGACGCTTGTTACTAGCTGTACAAGGTGACCACGTTATTATTAGACGAGCAATGCAGAGTTATGGCTTATTCTATCTTGACCAATGTTGTTCTCATTTGCATGCCATCCTGTATGAAATTTCTGTGCAATTTTCTTGATTACCATTTCCTGCCTTGCGTGACCTTTAGTTGACTTGTAATTTTGTGCGCTACAAGCGCTTACCCTACTTGGGGTTACCATTTCCCACCATATGATATTGGGTTCCAATTTGAGTATTATGCACACCAACAGTTCGATGTGGAATAGATCTCTTGCATAAGATTTGCTTTTTATAAATATTCCTGTAAAATATCTCCCAATTCTATTTGATATGTAGGTGGAAAAAATTGTCTTCTCACTTGTGTGACTCATGGTATTTCTATAAAGTTTCAATGATTTCAGGTCTAGTGACTGAGTGCTCTCAGTAACCTTTTTACTCCTTTGCTTATTAAACAAACTTGTGATGCATTTTGCTGTATGCGCGGAAGCCCTATCCATCTGGAAAAAGGAGCAGGAAAAAATGTACCGTTGATTAAAGGTGGTATTGCGCTATTACCCTACTTTCAGAATGACTAATGGTCTTAAAGAATGCCAAGAAACAGCATCCCACGCTGTCAAAGGTCTGTCCCAATGTTTTACAGTTTGTTTCCACCAGGATCAGGATGGAATGCTTCTGCGGGACATTGTCAAACATAAGTGTGTGAGGAAAAAACAGTTAATGATCAAATTACATCTTCCCAATAATTACATTTTCAATTTTGATGCACTTTCCTCCACTATATGCATTTTTGGGCATGAATGCTTTCAATGAGGGGTTTGCGCTTTGTAACACAGCCATGTAGGTCTAAAATGTAAAGCTCTTGATAAACTGGAATCTTCTGGGTTCATGTTTGAATTTTCTATTATTTGTTGAGCTGTAAATTTACGTTTCCCCCATTTCACTCTGATCGGACAAGATCCTTTTACGTACACAGTTTCTCTGCTTGTAAGTACT
Source organism: Trichonephila clavata (assembly GCA_019973975.1). NCBI lineage: Eukaryota > Metazoa > Arthropoda > Arachnida > Araneae > Nephilidae > Trichonephila > Trichonephila clavata. The sequence continues at coordinate 17,276 of BMAO01019509.1, forward strand.
GCGTTATTCTTTTAAATAATCTAGTGTCAAAAAGAGCAATGTTTGATTTAATTTAAGATACAATTTATGCATCTTGTCATACTTAGAATTTCGGCTGTTTTAGGCACCAAGTACCCCAAAAAGTAAACTCCAATGATCATACCTTTAAATCTGACATTGTAAAATAATATTACACTACAGGTGTCTTATCTATAACTGTACCTCTTGTAGTAACTTGATTTCCTACCCTATTCATAAATAATATCAAAAAGTGTAGTCTACATCACCTCAAAAGTGTGCATGAGGGCTTCTTTTTTGGGCTCCTTATTTAATAGATGTTTATATTAATTTGTCTAGCATTTATAGTTCCAAGGTAAAAGTTATTCGCTTCCCGTGATCCTTTGATATATGTGGTAGTTTTTATTTTACTTAAAAATATACTAAAAACTAAACTAACATAGAAAGGAGGGCTGTAATAATGTTTATATTTTTAAAATAATTTTGATTAGTTTTCAGCATCTATAATTAAAAGAATTAAATTATATCTACGGAAAAAATTGTGTTAAAAATACTATTTTTATTTAATTAAAAATTTTTACAAAAGCAAAAAAAAAAAAAGTGTTTACTTTTTTTGAAAACCTTAATGAATAGAACGACAAAAAAGTTGTATTTCACTGGCTCATTGAGCTTTAGGAAAAAGATTAGGGGAAAAAACATTATCTTATTATAAGATATACAAGTATTTATCCAAAATAGGGCTTTAAAGAAGACACTGATGTTTTTTTACCTCTTCTAAAGATAAAGATAACTATTTTGATAGAACGATCTTTTGGTTTGTTTCTGATCAAGAAGAGTCCTGCTGTTTTAAGCCCTTTTAAAAATTTGTACGAATGAAAAATTCCGGATTATAGAATGATTATCCATTTGAATGTTTTATTTTATATAATAAACCTTATAATTGATATAAAATATTCGAAAATAAATTTTTAGATCTACTCTGATTTTACAAGCAGTTTAAAATTCTTTAAAAACTTCAATAGCTTTCGAATCACAATACAATTTGAATATTAATGTTCGCGAATCACGAAAAAATGATAAAATCGACTCAATTGAGTTGAAGATCGTTTCTTCAATTTTTAACTCTAGATGTTTTATATTTCCTCTTCAATGATGTACAAATTAGATCGTAAAGCTAGCAACTCGGTTTTAAGATGTTCCGAACCTTTTTCAAAGTCAAAATAACTTCGGGAATAATTTTCAATTTAAAGATCTGTGGCTGTGTGAAATTCTGATATGTTTGTGTGTGTTTGAAGTGTTAAGTTATCATCTGTGTGGACTCTTTTTGCCAGTTATTTTAATAATTGCTGTAGATATTAGATTTTTTCTTCTTTTTAAACGAAAAATTATTTTAAATTGTGCATTATTTTTCTTTATTTTGATAATTATTATGTTTGTTCAAATAAAACACATTTAATGATCACTATAAGTAATCTTTATCGTTTATATATTCTTCAAATTTTTAATGTTTGATTAGTTAGATTCGATTTAAATTTTTCCCGCGTGTTAATTCTTTTTGATCTAATGTGTTTGTTTGTTTAATATTTAAAACCGATTTGTAAATTTATTTTAAATTATGTTGTGCTATTAGAAAAAGTAATATTTTGTATATTAAAATCTGTTTTTCTTTGTATGTGTAACGAATAAGAACATTATGATTTGAGTTTGAAAATTAATGAAATTGGGCTTAAGATTCTTTTTGGATTCTTAAACCAAATCAAAAATAATATATGCTGCATTCTGTATATAAGTGTGGCTTTTAATGAATCCAACTACGTTTGATTACCTATAAAATTCAATTGAATCGAAGCAAATTCTAACAATAAGTTCCAAGATGAGTCCATTAGCAATTCACAGATCTAATATTAACCGACCATTAAAAGTTCTACTAAATTTATTGCGGTATAGAGATATACTGTTATTCAAATTGTGAACTACATTTAATTAGTTGGCTTAATAAATATCTAAGTAAAGAAAAAAATCCAATAACACATAAAGTACGAAAGCTGCTAACGAGGCCTTTTTTTTATTCAGAAACAGTAATATTCAAAAACTCTGTAACATCTTGAAAGTGTTGTGGACACCCGTCTCAAGTAATAAAATTGATAGAAATTTATGGAATGCAGCAGAATTCTCTTAGATGTACATGTAAACGAGTCCCTTCACAATTGTTTCTGCAATAAAGAATGGATTGTAATGCCGTTTTTGTGCCTACTTAACTGCACTTTGTCTTTGTGTGTCCTTCTCATTTCGGATGAATTTTGTGAAAGTTCTTATTACTCCAAGCATGACAATTACGTATGCTAAGTCGCTTCTCGGTTGGAAAGTGGAAACAATTCTTTATCAATGGCACATTTCTTGCTTTACTGATCATGTGCACTTACCTTGATATAAATCATTACTTCAGGATACTCGGAACCGGACACACGTTGTTTTGCATGAGTTATCGCTTTGGAAACTTTATTTGCATTAGCATTTTACAATATACTATAATTAAAAATGACAGTGAGAGTATCGACTTCATGCACAGTTGTAATTTATAGTATTAAATATTTATTACAAGTAATTAAAAATTCTGCATTGAAAATATTAATGACAAAAATATTTATTATGTCTTTTATTCATCTTTATAAATGAATCGTAAATGTTAAGTAGCATGTCAGTGATTTTCCACCACTGTGCCGCGGCATTTTTGTGTGCCACCAAATTCTTAAAGTGTGCCGCCAAGTTTTTGAAAATAATTATAAGTTATACTCTGAGAAAAAAATAAAACCCGGAACCGGATCGTTTTATAGAAATAAACTAGTCGTGGTATAGAGTATTCATAGTATATTTATGGTATCCTACTACTTGCGACAACATTTTTTTTTTTTTGAAAAAATGTAGATATGGGGGAATTTTTTTTGTGGTTTTTAGATTTATTTAGTACATTTTAAGAAAAATATGCTAAAATTAAGAAGAAAAAAAGAAGTTATTATAACTGAAATGAGAAAAAATGGTAAAAATTTACAAACAATAACATAAAGGCCCATTCTGTTCAAAAAGTTTATGAAAAAAGTTTCAATTTTGATGTGTTGCTTTGCTATTCATTTTTGAAATGAACTTCAGGATAAGAGATATTTTAATTTTTGCAAACACTAGAGCAGATATTAATAATAACACCACACACACGCAACCGGTATTCACCATCATTGTTACCAATACATCATATTTAAATCTTTTGAAAGACCAAATTACAGGACTCCAGAAAATTATTATTGTTATTATTATATAACACCACACACACGCAACCGGTATTCACCATATTGTGGTTTAATTTGTTACAGATTGTTAAGTTTATTGTTGAAAGTTATTGGTAACAATAACTTTCAACAATAAACTTAACAGATATTATATGAAATTGCTTAAAAAAACAGTGATTATATTCACATTAGGACTGTAAATTTTGTAATAAAATGATTGATAAATCTGAAGGTTAAAACACTTCCACTTTTATACAGAACATGCACAAAAAATTTCAGTTAAAATTATTTTTAAAACTTTTTAAGCAATCGCTGCCGTTTGAGCACATTTTAAAAAACACACACATTTTTCAAAATGTGTTTCGAGTAAAACATATTTCAAAGTGTGACATCTTGCTTAAAGTAGTGGCATCTGCTTTTACAAATGCACTTACAGTTTTTGTTCTTGTAAATTGAAAATAATAAACTTGGTATTTTTATAAAGCTAATAGGATGGCTTGTAAATAAAACCATAAAAAATTGTCAGTTTTTTGCAAAATTCACAATTTTAGGGTAGTCGGATACCTTAACTTATCCTTTCGTGAATAGATGGATATAAAAAAAAAATTGATTGGGTTCGTAATCCATTTGTGAAAACGGATACATCTGTATATGTATTAATTTTGAATGAAGAGCAAGATTTAGTTTTCTCTGTAATAATCGAGATTTTATTTCAAAACATTCGGAAGAGTCAATTAATTTATTTGGATTAAAATTACAGGTGATTATCTCATATATATATTAGCCAAAAAGGCTTTAAAAATACTGTTATAATTTTCTACATGTTATTTGCATGAATTCGGATTTATATCATATCAGGACTTACATTCGAATATCAGCATTACAAATACAAAAGTGAAAGAAAAGATTGAGACTTTTAAATGTAGATGACGACGTGAGAGCAGTATTATCATTTTTACGACTAAATATAAACGAAATTATCAAAAATCATAAGCTCAAATTTCGCATAAAATGTATTCTTATTATTTATTAATTTGTAATTAATTAGTCAGTAAACATTTTGCTGTCTTTGTCGTACATATTATTATTCTATTTAACATTGAAAATTATTTTCATTAACTATGTTGCATGGTGTAATTACAGATATAAGTAAAATTCTTTTTAACTTATTTCATTATTAGTGTGCCGCCAAATTTTGAAATTGTTAAAAGCGTACCGCAAAAAAAAAAAAAAAAAAAAAAAAAAAAAAAAAAAAAAAAATTGAGAATCACTGCTTTAGATAATCCATGATTTATTATTGTGAAGCCACCATCATTCTTTGCTATCAAAATAAGTCTCTCAGAGATTTCTTGACTTCAGATTCTCGCTATTAAATGCATTCGAAGTTATTGCCGGCATATCTTCATTCTTCGTTTATCTGTCATTGCATTCTGTACATACCTTCGTTGAATGGTATTTTCTTTATTATGTCTTCGATCTCTGATGGAAAGCATATTTCAGGAAGTATAATAACGCGGAATTTTATAAAAGATTTTTTTTTTATAAAAGAATACAAAAGTCTGTATGTGAAATATGTTTTTAAGATCTTACTTATTGATAGTTTCCAATTTATGTCCACGTTCGAACCGTGATGTTTAAAAAAACCGCGTTCACACGAATATTTTTGTGATATTTAATGCCAGTTGAATTAGAATATATGTACAAAATTGCTTTAAGAATATTATTACAAGAGAAAAAAATTAATGCTATTTTCAAAACTTTCTTCTTTTCTGAAAAATGTTCCTAAAGTAATAATAATATTTTGCGTATTTATAGGTAAGACTTTATAAGCTCAGTTGAAATAATAACTGGAGATTTTTGTTAAAATTTCTCTGCTGTGATGTATTAATATTTGAATAACTCCAATCCAAATTATTTATTTCAAAAATCTTAGTTCGGGGTCTGCACAGAAGTGTTAACTATATTTTTATAGGAAAATATTATAGAAACGTTTTTTTTTTCATAAAAAGAGAATGCTTTAAAACTATCTTTTCCCCTCAATTTTTCAATTTCTACTTTAGCTCACACTCTCTTTATATATGTTTATACATATATTTATCTTCTAATTTTTAATCGTTAATAAAATTTTTTCTATTCATCCAATCAAGTTCAAATTAATTTTTTTAAACTTGTAGTGGATGACACTAGAAGTTAATATAGTTTTTTTTAATTAATTACCGGTTTCCGACGCCAACTTAGATTTATCTAGATTGTTGTAACAATGTAACTGCTAAAACAATGACAAAGGTTGGGTGTCGCAAACCGGTGTTTCAGCGAAACTAGCCAAACCGGGTGTGCATTGTTAGAACAATGCAGACAAATTATGCTCTTTTTTCAATTCTTACTATTATATAGTTCGCTCTCTCTCTCTCTCTCTCTCTCTATATATATATATCTTGTTCAAATTTTCAATCGTTAATAAAATACTTTCTATTCATCCATTCAAAGTAGGAATTGACTTAAATTTTTGTTTTTATATTACTTGTTTTGCCATAAAATTGATTTTAAATAACTTTTTCTTGTGTTATATTCTTAAAGCAATTTTATATTCATATTCTAATTCAACTGACACGAAATATAAAAAAAAAATTATTTATACACTTTTGCTAAATCATGGCTCCAAACGCAGTCAGTCACCTTAACGGTGATGAGGACTGGAAATAAGATGACTGGAAATTTAGAAGTTTTCTTTTCGTTTGAGAAACTGATTATGAATAATTAATTGCTAGAAACGGTTAAGAAAAGTCATGAAAATAATTTGAGTATTCTGATTAAATTAGAGATATTTTTTTAGCTTCTAACCTCTCCAACATAGCTTCTTTATAAAGAACAATTTAAGCACTCTAATTTTATAATAGCGTTGACTTCATCGGATGAATATTTTCTTACATCCTATTCTATCTTTTGAATTAAACTGAGGAAACAAAATCCCAACACCAAGAAAGACTTGCGTTAGATAAACGAAATTTGGTTGACGTGTTTACACATCGGACACGCCTACAACTAAAGTCATAGTTTGGGGAGAAATTTCCTATTACAGCAGGAGCACTCTCGTGGTAATTCCAATCACACCGACTGCAAATTTGTATGTCAGTCTGGTAATTCAACCTATAGTACTGCCATTCATGAACAACATTCAATGGGAAGCTTTCCAACAGGATAATGCCCGCCCTCAGACCGCTGTTGTAACGCACCGTGCTCTACAGAGTGTTGAGATGTTACCTTGGCCTGCGAGACCACAAGATTTGTCTCCAATTGAGCATGTATGGGAAATCATTGGACGAGAACTCCAGCATCATCCACTGCCAGCAGTGACCGTCCCAGCGTTGACACAAGTACAACAAGCATGGAACTCCATACCACAAAGGGATATTCGGCACCTGTATGACACAATGCATGCACGCTTGCATTCAAAATTCTAGAGGTAACTCCGGCTATGAATGTAACAGCATTTCACATTTGAAATGCATTTTCTTGAGCTTAAATTAACTCGTGATCTTGAAAATTGAATCAATTAAACAGGCAGTGGTGTAACGCAGAACATCTGGGCCCCCTTGCAAAGTTAGGTTTAGGGTCCCCCAGTTGGATTTTATAAAGGGATTTTACTAGGCTGTCCCCAACTTAGGGTCCCCAAGTTGGATTTTACTAGGCGGCAGTCAGGCTTTGGGTCTCCTAGAACCCTGGGCCCCCCGCGATGCTGGGGTGTACGTTACGCCACTGTAAACTTATTTACTAGGGAACCGCATTGTCCAAATTTCATTAATCAATAATTTTTCTTAGTGTTGGGTCCCCCCCCCCCCCCACCGTCAGTGTATGTTATAAATCATTGTGTATTATGAAAGACAGTGATATAGTATAAAAATAATTTGTAGCAGAATTTTTCTAACAAAGATATAATTTTAGTTGCTAAGCTAATTCCGGGACAGGGGGGGGGGGGAAGAAAGAGATTAATGACTTTTCCTCTCCATCAAGTTGTGAATGTGACCCATTAAATGTTACGTAACAATCAATAACTGAAACGTATGATCATTTTTAGAGGTTTTCTGTGATATAGGAACAAGATTTGTAGGTACACTGTCATAACTGTCATAACAATTCACTGTCTCAAACCCTTTTTTGAGTTTGATGTGTTGGCATTTCTAACCTTCAGATGTCGAACTATTTCGTCTTTTTTTCCCCTCTCTTTGTTCGTAATCATCATTACTCGTTTCACTCTAGACATCACGTTATATACCTTGTCTAAGACTGCGCCATTTGGTTCAACTTATTTTGATGTATTTTTTTTACTGATTGATACGATATATATGTCTGGAAACTTATTGTGTTCCCATATTATGTATGCATATATTATTGCTCACAGATTTTAACATGCGAAACGTTTACACCTGATGTCGTGTAAATTTATTTTTTATATAGTATATTTGTAGTCAAATTCGTAAACTAATCGCCTTCTATTTTAATTTTTGGGATGTGGTAACCTACTGGTGTTAAGTCTTCAGCTTTCTTAACCGGCAGTGTTCGAGTTCTTATTGTACCAAAAGCTGTTTTCCTGAATAGTAAGCAATTGCTACGCATTAAATTGAATTCGGCTTCAAAATTGTAATGACATTAAAGGTAAGAAACAAAAACTTACAAAAAGTGAAATAAGTTTTATGTACAGGAGGATTCGCTTTCAGATCGACTAACTAACAGGGTGTATAGGGGTACACAGACGACCCAGTATCATATAGTAATGCAGGATCACAAATGCCGTAGTTGCAAGCTATGAAGCGAAGAAGCAGGAAAAAGGACAGAAACAGCAACACATTAACCAACATAAAGCCCATGTGTGGGCTAAGAAACCCTCATGGTACGCAACCACATGCAGCTCAACAGCGTTTTTTGTCAATGTTTGGGCTGGCATTCTTGGAGACTACCTCATTGGACTGTACTTTCCGCCCAGTCTTTTGGATGGTGGAGCATATCTGATCTTCTTGCAACAAATCCTGCCTGAACTTTTTGACTCAGCACATGTTCATCTGTCCTTGCGCCACTCCATGTGGTACCATCATGACGGGGCTCCTCCACATTACGGAAACTCACGTCTACGAAAAACACCTCAATGTAAATATTGGACAGCGGAAGATAGGTCGTGGTGGCTTACTTCATTTTTCTATTATATATATATATTATCACCGGATCTATCATACATGTACTTCTTCTGAGGTCACTTGAAGAGTTATGTATACGATCCGCCTTTTCCTTCAGTTGAAGACCTCATTGCTGGAATATCTGTAGCTGCTTGGAGGATACGTGTCATGTCAGGTATCTTACAGAATGCAAAGAATTCCATGTAGCGACTTCTAGTCATAATTTCGAACATCTGTTGTAATACAACATTTCAATAAAATGCTTTCTGTCAAATGAATGTGTTGCTGTTTCTGGTCTTTTATCCTGCTTCATAGCTCGTAACTGCGGTGTTTGTAACCTGCATTCCTATGTGATTCCGAGTCATATCTGTACCCCCTACACACCCTGCAAATTTGTCGATCTGAAAGCGAATTACCTTGCAGAGAATTAACGAATCATCAGTAATTTAACGAATGTTATCGGTGGGATTTGTTAGACAAATATTTAATTATAGTCTATTTTCGGGGTTAATTTTTTAACATAAGTAATTAAAAATTTTTTTTCTGGACATTCTTTCCAGATACCGGGGAGAACGCTGTATGCATTATATGGCAACGGAAATCCTTTTGGAGGGGGGGGGGGGGTTATATCAATATAAAAAATCTTCATATTAATTAATGTGGAAGTTTGGTCAGCATAGTGCGACCTGAAGTTCATCGTTAGTTTTTCAATGTTACTACATGCCCATTAATTATTAATGAATTAAAATCCCACCACCTCCATTCGGATGAGTGAGGAAGTATTTTTTAATTTTAAAAGAAAGACCCCCTCAAAGCTCGAAAGCAATGGTTTTGTGTGTGTGTGTAAAGAAATTTAACTACCCTTCTCTGTTTACTTTCAAACTAATTCTATTCCCATTTTCATTTGATTAAAATTCAAAATACAAATACAAGATTCCAGGTAAATCCACGTGTAGCCTTTTTTATGTTATAAACAACATATCGCAGACGTGTACAATTCCTACCTCTGTTCTAATATTTACAACATTACTAAATAAAAGAAAGCTTTCGCTTTTTATTAAATAATAAGGGGTTGCTTTACATCCAGCTATATTCAATAGTTAATCTGTTTTTTTAAAAAAATTCTTTATAAATATCTTTTGCAATGTATGAGATGTCCTTTAACCATCAAATAATTAAACAGAATTCAATTTTTGCCACCGACACTACTCTTCATCTGAAGCCCATCTTTCTATGTTTGCAGGGAGGCGTCCAATGTCACCATGAAGGAGTTGAAGATGTTTCCCCAGATCACGGAGGAGACGGAAGAGAACCTCCTGAATCTGGAAGACGAGCCCAAGAGCCCCTACTCCACGACGCCGCCCCTTAACACCTCCTCCTCGTCCGACTCACCCACAGATGCACCCAGTTCTCCCAATGACGATGTGAGTACCTTTAAGCTCTCATTTCAATCAATGCATTGATTAGGAAGTGGACACTTTAGGGGGGTAATGAGGCGTCAGATAGCCAAAGGGTCTTTTACACTAATTGGCAATAGATCGAATTTGTTTTTATTGCAGTAGTAATTGTTTGAGAATACAAGCTCTCCTCTCGCAGAAGAATAGAAAGAAGAGTTATTTTGTCAATAGCGAAATTCTTTTAAAATACATTGGAATTGCTCAATAGAGTTCTTATATTTTGATTAATTTCGGTTCACTGTGAGATCAAAATAATATATGTAACATTTCTGCCTTTTTTAAAATTCGTAAATTAATTGTTTTTAAATACAGCAAAAAAAAAAAAAAATTATAAGAATTATAGTTCAATATATTTTGCCGTACAATATATATACAAATGAGAGACATTTTTTGTACCGTAGTCGTACGACTAGTTCATCAATACATTGGCAATAAAATTTAAAATCAAAATTTTTTTTCTCATTTCCTAAATTTAAAAATGTGGTGGATTCAGCATTTATAAAAGAGTTCACACACAGTTATAGTTTATTAGTTCTTCTATTCGTATTGACAACTTTTGATATTAGAAAAGTGGCACACAGAATCATATTAACATTAAATTTGACAAAAAACACTAAAATGTTAAAAAAAAGCCTGTTTTAATATTTTTCGAAAGAAAAATGGGGAAAGTAACGTGCTGAATACAAAATATTTAAGGGTCATCAATTTCCTATCTTTGCAACTAGGTAACTTTAGAGAGATGATTATCTATACATACAGTCTAATCACACACGTTAGTATTGAGTATACAAGACAGTTTTAAAGGATTTTTTTTTGTAAAAATTGGGCCTTTATTGTGCAAAAATGGTAACAAAAAGAACTTTCATTGTTCATCTCTAGCCACTACTTCTATCCATCTTTTAAACAGCATACGAGTTCCGCATTGAAAGAAGAACTGGTTTTTAGAGTCAATCCATTAGTTGCTACATTTTTTGTATTTCTCCTAAGCGCAAAAGTGTTGCTCTTACACGGTCATTGAATCACTGATTGGAACAATTGGAACCTAAAGATGCAATATCTGGGGACAGCGGTGGATAGAGTAGGATATTCTATTTGAAAATTTCGTTGTAGTTTTTGTAGCATATGTTCAAGACTTATTCTGCTGCAGACCATTTTGTGGTGCCTTTGCTTATATTCCGGCCATTTCTGCGTTAATGCTCGGCTCAAGTATTTAGTTACAGTCGATAGTGGTCCCCCATAGCTTCATTCGGTTTTAGCAGCTCATGATATGCTACACCCAGCTAACTCCACCTAAATACAAAGTATTAGCGTTGATCAATGAATTGTTGTTGATGACCGGGTTTGCCGTACGATCTCTTACACTTTGGATTGTTGCATTGAATCTATTTTTCATCACCATTTACAATGCGTTGCAAAAATACCCTTCTGTTTTTTTATTCTTCTTTGGAGCAACTGTTTAGAGGTGAAAAGTCTCCTGCGTTACTTGACTTGAATTTCAAATGATATCCAACTTCTTTGCTTTTGGACCATTCTGATTGTTGCGAAGGCAAAATGAAATTGCTTGTTGAGTCATTCCCAAAGATTCTTCAAATTCTTGTGTTTGTCATCAGTTTTTGTTCGATAGTACCTCAATTTTCCATCTTAGAACGTTTCTACCATCCTTCATGTTCCTTATCCTCCTTGTCAAAATCATTACTGAATCGTCTGAACCAGTACTCACAAATTGAAATGGATAAAGCAAAATCCCCGTAAGCCTCACACAACTTTCTAAGTCCTTCAACTGCTTGTTTCTTCAAATGGCAATGGAAAAATAAAAGTTTCTCGTAAATTGTGTTTCGTTAGTACTTAAGTCAACATATTTGGAGTTCAAAAATACCGCTTTATTTACATTTCATTAAAATAACTGGAAACTAAGCCTAATGGCGATGTTTTAACATGAAGTAGTTAGGTTATGATCCCATGTCATCTGACATTAATAACGCCCTTTCTTGTAAATATTTTAAAACTTACTGGTATCACATGCATTTTATCGCCAGTGTTGTGTTCTTATGTACTTTGCTGTTGATTGACAAAATATCTCCATTTTTAACTAGACGTTCAACGTGCATCTTTTTTAGCTTGAAATAAATTATTCTGTTGTACGCATTTTGGTTCGAAAAATATATTTTGAGTAAAATAAAGGTTGTTGATAGACCTTGGGGACATCTCTTTATTTTCTTGTTCGTTATTTAAAAATTTTCTACATAGCATAAAGCATTCAAAAAGTGTCAGTTCCTTGTCATCGCAAGGAGTTTTAAGATGTTACTTGTGCTAACTTTATTCGTTAGAAGCTCTTCAAGGTCATAGATAACGTGAATATTCATCAGTAGGGCAAAACTTATGTTAAGATAATATTAAGTGATGTCTGTCCTTGAAATACTATTTTGGAAAATATATATTAATAGCTAAGGGTTTTTAGAGAGCGCTCTGCGCAAAATCGTCAATGTTTCTCTTTCAAGTTAATATTAATTTACTACAGGAAAAAGTATATCCTTCACTCTGTTGTATTTAAATTTGACTTTGTCTTTTTTGTAGCATTTATATGACTTACACATATGGTTCTTTAATGATTGATGATTATTTTGCAAAACAAATAAACACTTGCCCTAAATAACAGAAAACATTAGAATAATTAAGGTGACTCATTGTAACCCTCATAATTGCTACAAACGTGATTTGTAATCTCGTAAAAATTATACAGTGTATGATGATGGTATCAATTATACCTTATGACTTCATAAATGGTCCATATAATTCTGCTTTTATACCCTTCGTGATAGTTCAAGTATTAATTTTTGTTCCATTTTTTGAAACACACTATACGTATCTTAAATAGGTGTGTGATCTTGAATGTTTTCTTATTTTTATTGCTGTAGTTTTAGAATTTTATTTTAATTTATCAATTCTATTTCTTGCGAGTGCTCAGTTATTTCCAAAATTGTCTTATGAAAATGGAATAAGAATCGATTTAACGGTTACTGAAGAATTGTAACTGTAATGACGTGTATTTGTCAATGAAGATATGAAATTAAAACAATGACTCTCACCAATGGCGTAGCTTACACCCTCACATCGCGGAGGGGGGAGGACCGGATTCTATATAGTGGGCCTAAAGCCTTACTGACACCAAGTACGCATTTTGGATTGGGGCCCAAAGCCTGACTTTGCAGGAGGGGGGGGGGCTAATATTCTCACATTTGTTTTTATGATTTTATATGTGAAAGATTGTATCTCAGATATTCGTTTTTTATTGAATTTCTATTCGCTATTTCTCAGTAAAAAAAATGTTTTTATTAATTTCTTGAACATACTTAATTTATTAAGATTTTGATTTGAACAGTAAATCTGATACTTTTTCTTCTGATCTTTTGGAGAGAGAGAGAGAGAGAGAGAGAGAACTACTTAAATAAGTAACGCGAGTAACCTCTCCACGTTTTCCCTTTCAAACTAACTGAATGTTATTGCAGGCTTTAACTGCCTCTTTGGAAGAAACGCGTGATATATGTAAGGAAGATTAAATTTACAAAGTGAATTGAAGTAATGATGGCTAGTAGTTGATAGTGTGAAAAGGCCGTTACATTAAGCAGTCTGTAATTTTACTGCGACAGAGTTAGAATCTAATACTCCTTTAGAGAAGAGATCTACGGGAAACTACATTAAAGATTTAGAAAGTCTGCATCGGAGGATTATTTATGATCGAGATAGTCTGCATCCTCGTTTGTATCTGAAAGATATATGTTAACTTCGATTATTCTTTTATCGCGTAAGAGAAAGCCGTTCCACGATAAATTAAGATTTAGCTTAATCAGGAAGATTAATTTAATCTTGTGTTTGTAATTTCTTATCTTTACCCTACCTGTAATCGCGTACGGGTTGTTGTTGTGTGTTTCATACTGGGATACATACGAATGACCCGCCCGCGAGAGAGATAGATGAACAGAAACACACAAACAAACACACAGAAGAATTTTGATTTTTATTACAAACGATGATCACAGAATGCAACAGAAGGGGTGCGCTGCATTCTATTCGAGAAAGGAATTCATTTTAGGCGAAAGTTCGACTTCATTTTTCGAAGATATATCTCTGTCTTATTCGGGATTCGAACCCGAGCCCACTCGATTACAAGAATATTGTGAAGAAAAATTATTAAAGAAATATTGTGAATTTTTGCAAGCAAAATTTAAATCGAAACAGGCAGTTTGTTTATAAAAAAAATTGCTTTAAGCAAAAGGTATGTTATCAAATGCATTAAAAGACTGAAAAATGGTCAGATTTGAATATTCTTTGTTGCTTATGATAGATATTACGATAAATATAAGGATTAATGATATTGTCTCAGGTTTTTTATATAGGAAACGAAGCGTAACATTCAAAAACTAGTTTTAATCTTGTCCAATGTACTAAGTATTAAAAAATGTCTCTTGTGTGAAACTGATTTATAACATTAATTTGAATCCCTTAACTATGATATCTGGCATCAAATCAATTTCTTATATCATTTATATTCTTTACTCTCTGATTTACACGTGAGAGTTAATAGTCGACTCTACGATGGTAATTACGGAGATTTTGCGGTCAGATGACGGCAAATTAAGTTATTTAGGTGACGCATGGCGGTGGTAAACGACACCTCATTTCAAAATTGATGACTGAAGCTCTCTGGGATAATAATAATAAATGGATTTATTATACAGTGTACTTTTCGCACAATGATCATCTCATATGCCAAAGAAATGAGGTCGAAACGTTGAAGGTTCTTTGCAACGGATTTTGGTTTCTATGAGGTTGGTTATACTTTTTTATAGCACTTGCTAACAACAGGTGGATTAATAAGATTTTGAAGCGATTGTATGAATGGATTCGTAACGCAGTTCATAATTTATTCATCGGATTACAAAAACGAATTGAAACTTAATTTTACGAAGTGGAAATAATTTATATCGATAAAATATTTAATTCAAAGAATTATATTTGTTTTGATTTTTGAGAATTTCAACAAGAAATTTGTTTGTGTACTGACAAAATGACACCATGTGGATTGTGACTTCTCTGGTGAAAGGGAACCAAATATCCGAAAGTTCAGAGACAAAATTCTGACGTGAATTAAACAAACCTCTACCAATGGATTAATTCGGAAGTTGCTCCGATATGTTGAGATTACTTATTATACCGCAGTTAGAAGAAATGCAGCCAAATTTTTCCACATAAAACAGTGCCCCTTCCCCCTCGTTATTGGACTACATTTGTACGTGATTTCCTCGATGGTAGAAATGGGCCAATTTCACGGCCACCTTATTCTCCCGACTTCACTCCACTAGACTTCTTTTTTACAGGGTTTCGAGAAGAACCGAGTTACGTTGTAGAGCAAGGGTGGCCAACCTTTTTGGGAAGAGTGCCACAATCTGATAAAAAAAATATTATGCGTGCCACTTCAAAAAATTATCCAACAAATGAAAGAATATGAAAAGGTGAAAAAATTTTACTTATAGCCAGCCTTATGATAGAATTTGTACGCAAGTAGCACATATTTTGTTCAAGGCTAAGTAGTGGAAATTTAAAAATAATATAATAAATAAGACAAAGTTCGAACTTAAATTTTATTGTTATTTTTTTTTTTCAATATCAATCAGTTAGGCTTGGTATAAAATAAAACTGAGCAACCAGAGAAATTTAATTCTAAGTAATTTTTTAAGGGGTCTCAGGGGTGTTAAAAATGTTTCGAGAGCACAAAATATGAACAATTTTCGACTAGAAATAATTCTTTGAGGTTAAAATGAAATAATTTGATTCTTTTACACATTTTTTATAAAGGAATAAAGTTTCAAAAAAGTATAAAATGTCTAAAATATAATCATAATTTTAAAAATAATAAGCACATAAATATAAGAAAAATTTTTGTAAGAAACAAATAGTAAGTTTTACGACGCGCATGATATTTTCTGAAATAATAATTCTAATTACTAGCAATAAGTTGATTTATAAAGTCAAATATATCCTTATTAGATGGTAGCGATTAGATATAAAAAGAATAAAAAATAATATTTTTTAAAAATAAAAAAAGTAAATTTTTAAAAAATTTTTCAAAAATTTAATTTTTTTGAAATTTTTCAAAAAATTACAAATATGTAATACTATAAATAGCTAGGATTTAAAGATTATGATAGAGTTTATAATTCTGTAAAGTTTTATGCATCAAAGTATGATAGTTTTTGAAACGCAATGCGCGTAAGTGAAAAAAACACAAACTGAGAAAAAGGCTTTAAAGTTTTAAATTGAATTTGAGAAAATAAATTTTAAAACTTACATGCTAAAATGCTCCAGGATCATAGGATATGCCTTCCTGTTGCTCAAACAGCTCAATTTCTGTACTCTTTTTAATTTTTTTATCTCTCCAAGCTTCAAACGATGACGTTGAGCTCCTCTTTCTTGATGTAAAGATTCGACGATTCTCACGTTCAGCCAGGGACACACAAACATTTTTGTTAATTTTTAAGCCAAATTTCTCTAAAATAGTAATAAGTATTTGATTTCCATCATTAAAAATGCTGGTTGCTAGATTTGCAGCAATCTCTGCAATCTGAAGGCTAGAATCAATCGTCTTCGAACAAAACTTCCAGATTAATGAATTTAAACTTTCATTAGGATTCTGTGTCTTACCTCCTAAGCATTTCTTCAGGAGTGCCAGATGAGATAAGTCTGCAAATACAGGCTTAATTACATCTCGAACAGCTTTCGCAACTGAGGGTTTGTGTTTATAATTTTGTAAATTATTATTAATTGCGGCATTATACTTACACTATGTATTTGGATTTGTAGGACAAAACCAGTGCATCGGTTCATCATCGGTGCTGCAAGAATGACCCCAAATAGCCCAAATGGCTTTCCGCATTTCCTTTACACTAGTAGAATTGCATCGAATAGCATTACCATAGTAATGCGCAAGCTTATCAATTAAACTATCAGTTAACCTACCTTTAGCGCCTATAGTTTTACCATCAGATAATTTCTTCTTACCATATACTAATTTAAGCTTCTAAGCCTTGTACCTATTCTCTTTTGCACATGGCCTACACATTCTATTTTCTGAATAAGATGGTCATCGCCGTATGGATTGTTTTCAAAAAGGGCATTGAATGTTTTTGTGTCGCCATCTCCTATGTAGTTCGAATATTTCAGGTTGTGAAGCTTTTCTGATCGATTAAAAATCCTCAACATCCCGTCAACCTCCATCTTACCAGCTGAGCCAGAATAATTTTTTCTACGTGAAATCTTATGCGCTCTTTTCCGTTTATTGTACTTGATACCAAACTTTACCCCTTTATAACTGTCGCTTCATTTGCAAAATGAGGACAACACTTCCCTATCCAAAACCTTACCTGTTTCGGCCCCATTAGAGTACATACTCCAATCAACGATGAATGTCCTCTCGTCTTCCAGGTCCCATCACCACTTACCGTTAAAATGTTATCAGGTAACGAAGAATTTTCTTCGACAGCTGCCCTGTTCATGCTTTCTTCGGCGACTTCCTTTCATAACAAGTGAAAGTTTATTATTAATAACATCATATGATTTTTGTTCAACAGGATTAGGAAGACTCATTACAGAACAAAAGGTTTTTAATGACTCTAAACCTTGACCTATGCATCTCATTGCTAAAATAGATCTTCTATTAATTTCTGGAGCATTATTTTTTACTCCCACAGTTTTTACATTGTATTTCAAAATTCGAACATAAACCACGAGTGAATTTTTCATTAATTGTTAATGGTTTATGACATTTTAAACAGCATGATACTGACAAAATAGAGCTAAAGGTTGAAATAAAATCAAAAATACGATATTCTTTGAAGTTTTCACTTACCTTAACAAGATTTGACTTTAATGAAGTCTGAATTCCTGAAAGTTTTTTACTAGAAGCATTTTTCATTTCGGCACACTTACTTGTACTTTTCAATTCTGCACACTTCCTCGTATCTTTCATATCTGTAACATGTGAGTCACTTACCTTTAAATATTTATTTCCTCTAAATCTTTTGTTGGGGCGATTGCCCAACGATTTTTTCAGAATAAAACAACACATATCTTCGATTTAGATAAGCGTTTTAAAAAAACGTGTACTAAAGTAAACACAACAGAATCAAAACACGGCAGAATGAATGTGTTGAGTTGCAGGCTTCCTTCTGATCAACTCAAGCGCTTAAAATATTTCATGAGGCTTATTAAAAACAGAAAAATGAAAGGTATGCATAAATTTAAAAATAAATGGGCGTGGCATCTGTCCATTTAAAAGTTGTTATGACTAAATTGCTGTTTGCAATTTTTTGAATAACTTTCGAAGTTTTTAGAGTATTGTCACGTGGTTAGTATCAAAATGTTCAGAAAAAAATGAAGAACAAGATATATTTTTTTCGAAAATTCGAAAAAAAAATTTTTTAACACCCCTTAGACCTCTTAACAGTCACTGCTTTCCTTATGTGGTATTTTAATTTGTAGATTTTCTACTGAGTCATTGCATAAGGATTAATTCTCGAAGATACTGACAAAATCGGGTTGTCTTAGGTGTGCATCAGTTTATCTTCCCCTCCCCTTCAAAATCGAGATAAAAAAAATCAAAAGTGCGCTCACAAAAGGAGATATGAGATCAATTAGGATTGGAAAAGAACAATCTTTTCTTTGTAAAATTTGAATGTTATAGTATCGGTAAGAACAACTAAATCTCGAATCCTATCTTCATCCCTGAGAAGCAGGCACTCACTGGGCTGTTTATTGTTTTCCAGATATTTTAAAACACGCCCCCCCCTAAATTCCAGAATCCCGGGAATTCGCTTTGGAAAATTAATGCTCAAAATAATGAAAGAGTTCTGTCTACATTAGAATTTTCTATTGTAATTTAATTAAGTGTATTTAAAATTTTTGGTGGGTTTTTTGTCTGAGACAACCAACTTACAATAAAACAAACAAACTAGTATTTATCTTTTAAATTTTTAAAAAATTATCAATAAGTTTTCGTGTGCTACTTTTACAACTCAGCCGTGCCGCACTATGGCACGCGTGCCGCGGGTTGGCCATCCCTGTTGTTGAGATTCACAGCATTGAGAGAGAGAGAGAGAGAGAGAAGAATTAAAAACTTAAAAATCAACCTCATAAACAGCTAATGTGACTCCGCAAATGCTTAATAATATCAAATTATGTCTTAAAATTTCCTCAATCTGCCACTTTTACCAGTTTGTAAAGTTTTATCCCGGGAATAACATTTGTCGATTAAAATTATTCTGATCATGATCTTATTGAGGCTGAGTCGTGAACGAGACGACCCCCGAGGCCGAGATTCTGGGCCCGTGCCCAATTGGTTCATGCCTTAAAACATCCCTGATAATCACTGGAGGGAAATAAGAGAACATACTTGATATTCTGCAAGTAACTGACGATGCTTATGTTGAAGTGGAGAATTAATATAAAATTTCTT
>BMAO01019510.1:0-26157 GCA_019973975.1 Trichonephila clavata
ATCATGTCCCACGATTTAGCATCGAACAAATTAAATACATATGTCGGTTTCATATTCATCGGTTCACGTATGTTCTCTGCCAGCTGCATTGAACACCTCCATGCTCCACGTTCTAACAGTCGCTCATAGTTGTTGAAGTATTCATCTTGACAATTTTGTGTTAATTGTGTTTTTGTAGTATAAAAATTGTCTTATTTTAAAAAAAGGGTAAAATATCGAAGTGTCAAGAAAAGAAAACACACAGCTTTAATACAGAATGGTCATACCTACACCATTGGGTAGACCGCAGCACCTTAAATATATTAGAAGTAGTCCTCACCCTGGAAAAGTCCACTCATCTCTGGTGTACATAATAAAAAAATTTGATGATGCTTAAATCAAAGATATTTCTACAAATCCGTAATATTATTATATAATAAAAGAGTTTTGTAAGATATGTGCCTAAAAAATGAAGTTTTTCTGTTTTTGAAGGCGTAAATAATTATTTTGCTCATTTTTTAAGTGTAAGATTTTAGAACTGTTGTTAGAAGCAAGCTTTTCTTTTTAATTTCGTCTCATCAGAAATCATATAGCAAGCAAAACGCGGAACGAAAAATAGTGAACTTTGAACATATTTTTGTTCAGTTTTGAATTAACTTCAATTAACACTAATTTATACACGAGAGCTATAGCCGCCAGACCAGTGCTTCTCAAACCTCCAATATTTGTGACCCATAATTAAGTCATAACTTTCATCGCCCCCCCCCCCCTCCTCACAATAACAATACATTGAATTCAATAATACTATACTTTAACGCTAAAGGTACAATACGACTTTAACCTCTTAAGTCCCAATGTCGTATATAAACGTCTCGCTCACCCAAAGCGTTAATTGCCCTGGACGTATATATACGTCTTTCCAAAGTACGATCTTTTCTGTGCACTGCTATCCATAAAATTATTCCGAAGACTTTGAAATGCATAAAAGGACCTTGACAGTGTTTGCGCAGGACTTACTTATTTCAGAGGATTTGCTTATTTATTCCTCCCCCCCCCCAATACATCACATACGCGCGCCTGCGTGGAAAATGGTGGCATTGGGAAGCAAATCGCGTTACTTTTTATCTGCAGCTTAGGGATTAATAATAAACCATACAAATTACTAAGATAAATGTTAATTTTTGTATATAATTTTATATGTAACAAGACCATGGGGTCACTGGTAATTATTAAACTTGCTCTTATAGTATTGATAAATTAATTATCAAATACTTTGTGTGCAGTACCGATACATTTACAAGTTTATTATTTCAGTGTAAATGGGTATTTTATTTTTTTATTATGTCAGAATGTATTTTGATGTATACTTTCAGTAAATTAATAATTTTTTAAAATAATTATGTGTTTACGACTTTTCAATATGCTCGCGACCCCCTCTTTGAGTTATCACGCCCCCTAAGGGTGCGCCGCCCAGTTTGAGAAACGCTGCGTCAGACATATTTTGAATCATGGTTAAGTGACGAGAAATACACTTGAATAGAACACCCACTTTCTTTAATTTCATATCATATCACTTGAGGAATTAAGAAACCAATTGAGTTTTTATTGCAGCCAACCTAATTATTATTCTTATGAAGAACGAATTCAAATGGCACGATGTCATTAACAATGAAGCTGGTTACACTCACCTTTAAACTACGGAGGTGTCATAATGAAAAACAAGGGAACGAGATAAAAACCAATTTAAGGTGGCTGTAAATAATACAGTAGAGTAATATACCTTTTAAAGAAATTCAGCTTCAAAGCACTACATTTTACAAAGTAATTTCAGAAACAAAGAGTGTCTTATGCTAAGTTATGAGCCATACTTATCTGCGATACGATCATAAATACTATTGGGGTTTACTTTTAGAAATCTCAAGTGCCGGTCTAATTCAATCACACTCAAGAAAAAAGATGAGAAGTTCGAGCTCTGTTCTTAAGTTAACAACAAAGGTTACGGCATATCACCTTATAACTGTCTCAGATCTAAATAAAAACTATCGACGATACCCAGACATAATAGCACCTGCATTCAGGCGACAAATTATACGAATTAACCCTCATCTTGATTTAAGAGCTGGACTGTCTGTAGCCTGATCGATAAAATCAATCAATTACTAAACAGAATTATGCTGATCATCTTCATCAGTAATCTGCCGACTCCTTTATTCTAAGTTAATAGTACGTGGGCGAGTCATTTCGTAAAGCAAATCCTCGTAGATAAAAATCTAATCTTTGGAACGCATCGAGATGAAATAAGGAGATAGAATTCGAATATCGATGGAACCAATGACCATTAGGTAGGGAATCGTGAAACCACTATTACATTTAAGAAAGCGATATGCTTATTGTGGTAATAACGATATTGAAAGATATTCGCTACCGTGCACGATTTTGACATCGATACTTGTATTTATATAAGATCAAGGATCTGAGACGATAAATCAAACAAGGATTATTTGCTTTTTGCTAAGTCAAAGAAGCACTGAATGACAGATAAGGTTACTGCACTATTAATGAATGCGGTGAAAAATGATTTTAGCTATTGAACTAAAAAATATTCGAACAGGAAGTAATGAAAACAAATATGCGTTACAATTTTTTAAATTAGATAAATGTATAGTGATTCAATACATATACAGTCGACTCTCGTTAATTCAAACCTTCGATAATACGCGAACCCCTCATTAATTCGAAGTATATACTCAGTCCATAGAAAAAACTCTTGATATTTTGAACTAAAACAATACGTTTTGGTATACTCAATATTTCGAAGTAAAATCTGTGGCTGGATAGACTACAACACGCGATAATTCAAAGTTATCTTATAAAATTCTTGGCAATTCGAATACTCTTTATCATGCACAGTCCTGTAGCAAATAGGTTGAAGCTTACAAGTTTTGTGTTCTATTGTCTCTGCGTGTTTTCCCCTGTAACGTATCCCCTTTGATGACCATCAGTCTGCTTAGGATTGTGTATTTTGAGTCGGACTGATATGACGATTTATGGATCATCTGTGTGATGTATAGCATGTGGCACCAAATAGGATATGGGCTTGACTGGACCCTGCCATGAAGAATCAATGGTGTTGAGGACAGTGTCTCAGGGAACCGGGTGCGAAATAATTTTATTTCCAATGAGGAATGGAAGATAACAGATTTTTTCGTCAAAAAGAAATTAATTATGTACTTTGTGTATTATTTTAATATTTGTTCTCAATACATAAAGGCATAATTTTAATACAGGAGTTCTAACTTATGTATAAAATTTATATACCGTATAATATATGTACTTTAAAAAATACTTTAAATTACTTTTATACATATGTACTACTATATTGTTTTATTATATAGTTTCATATTTATTTTAGTTTCATATTCTTCGTGTATTATGAGAGTTTTTTCCTACCCTCTTGATAATTCGAATTCTTAATAATTCGAAGTTTTTCGCTGGTCCCTCCAACTTCGAATTATCGAGTGTATATATATATATATATATATTTGCATCGCAACAGGAGATATTGTAAACTACACACAGAAATACTTTCATGAAATTCTTTAACACTAGAACGTTCGTCGGTGTCGATTGGATACCGAAGCCAGTTCAGTTTGTCCTCTTTTCAGCATTTTTGCAGGGAATTTGAAAAAATTTCGTGACTTTCAATTATTTTCCATGGTGATTACTCAGAAAAAGTTTTGTGGTTCTAGGGAATTAGGAGCGATTTTACAACTAAATATACCTAGAACGTCAGCTGGTGTCGATACGACACCAAGGCAATTTATCAATATAAATAGCTGCCGTTCAGCAAAATATAGCTCACTAAGTAGATTCCATTAGTAAAACAAACATCTGGAAGTTTGATCGCACATTTATTTCACCTTGAATGCAGTGTTGTTGGGTTCACAGCAGAAGAGTCAGTTATAATAAAAGCGTTGTGTCTAAGTGTTTCGTTACGTAGCATTTGCTTATTTGCTCATAAAAAATTTCATTCGATTTTCGAACCTTGTGCAGGGAAGACACCCTGAAACGATGACTCGTAAAAAAAAAAATGATCTAAGCCCTGATATAATTGCTAATTTGTTGCGAGAGCTTTCTGAGAATGATTCGGATGGTGGTTAGCTGTCTTGCTCTAATTTAGATTCCGAAGAGGACATAAGATTAAGTGAAAGTGACTGCGAAGAATCTGAAGAAGTGCAGATGTAATTAATAATATTCCAGTAAATCATGATATATATATGTCGCTAGAGATGGCATAGAATGGATACCGCATTATGGTAATGTTCCTGGCAGATTTGCGGCTCGAAATGATTTGCGACAAAGCAGTGGTTCAACAAACTTCGCAAAATATAATATCAACATCAGTTCTTTATGATATAAAGGGTCATAATATACAATAATTACATGGCATAATATTAAAAAGTTTTAAAACTAAACCTACTGAACTGTAGTCCTGCAATTATTTAGTTATTACAATTATTTTACATCGCAGTATCGAAACGACACCGATGAACATTTAAGGGAAATCGAAATCCCGGACGTTAGTGTTAAAAGAAATTATATTAATAGTAAATTTGATATTTATGGTTTATTATTACCATGACGTTAAACATGGCTACACGTAGATAAAATGCCGAATTTTTGCTCTGGCATGTTGCCAAGGACGTTTTAAGGCAAGGATTAACTGGGCCCTGTCTCATTATTCTCGACTCCGCCTGAATAAAATCATGATCTGAATAATTTTAATCGTCAAAAGTTATTTCCAGACATATATTCTCCAAAACATTTGGAATTTCGAACTGTATGCCAATTGGCAACATTGGCGAGATTGCATTTTTATGTCATGTCCGTATCTAAGTCAAGGTTTACCACCGTAAATTACTCATTTAGTCTAAAGGAGGCAGCCGGTTTGAGCCTAGGTTAGTGAGATTATGAGTTATACACACTTATTTAATATGGGTTACCGTTTGTAGGAGTATTTGACAAAGAAATTTATATACTGCCTGATGGAAAGGGTCGCAGGTAAGACTTACTTTCGCATAGAGGATCAGGGCCTTAAGAAGTCTTAAGGTCCTGGTTGTTGATAATATACATAGGTAGCATTGATGAAACTTGATTATAATTTAACTTTTTTATCATTGCGTTTTCACCGAATTTACTTTATTGAAGAATATCGCCAATATTCGTCTTGGCGACACTCGGAGAATCAGTCGCCAATACATGGCTGACAAAACTGATAAGTATAGTAAATTCTTTGCACGTTGTACCTTTGTCTCCGTCTGTGTCCGAAAAATACTTTTTCAAGCAAAAAAATAAAGTAGCAATAGATTATAAAACAGAAGAATCTGATTGCTACTACTGGCAAATAAATTAACACTTCTGTTTTCAAGGCATTTTATTAATTGATCTTGAGTTAAGAAAAAAGAACGAAAACTTGTCTCAAATTCATCATGCAGTTATAAAAACAGAAGCAGTAAATCCAAATTTAGGAAATTGAAGTGTCGAATGTTATCTAACAGGATGTCGCAACATATAGTTACAAAAATTTAACTTCATATATTTTTTAAAAGAAAAAAAAAAGTATAGTCCTTGATAGGCGGAAATCTTCAGATTTTACTTTTTTTGGAAGCAAAAAATAAATTACAGCACATTAGCTCAGAAATTGACTGTTATTCTGTCTGTCGCAATTGCCAACTCGATCGTGCGTAGGATGGAGACGCTTTCATTTAGTATCAATGGAAACATGTTTTACATTAATAGCCTTTTTAAATGTTTTTCCCTTCCACCCTTTTTACTCTATACTAGTCCTTGAGACTTAATACTTTTTTTTTATTAGCTTCTGTCTCAAGTTTTGGCACCCATTTTAGGCTTTTCAGTATCTACTAATGAACGATTGCCTGCAGTTTTCGTGTAGATGAATTCTATCATTATAATACTGACTTATTATTAGTATAAATCTGTCGATATTATAAAAACGTTACTTATTTATAAAAACTCTTTTTATAGATAATTACAAATTTCTACTGGAAAAATTTGAATCAAATAGTTTCATAAAACGTTATGATTCAGTTGCAGTATAAAGCTTTGACATCAAGTTGGACTTTTTTTTTTACCAAGTTTGGAGGTTACTTTATTTTGAGTGCGAGCTGCATTTTAGCCAAACTTGGCGATTAACTCGCACAAAAAATTGACGGAGTATTTATCAACGTCACTCTCCGAAGAAACACGAGGGCTATTGGTGATCACATAATTTTTAACCACGATCAAGAGACGAGGCTCTTGATCATCACCTGAGCTGAAACCTCAATTTCCAAATTCCCACACCACGCCATTGTGAGGTGCTTTTAGCCACGACAGATTTAAAGCCCTTCAGCTGTTCCACACGACACGTATGTTATTGGACAAATTAGCCGAAGTTCGTGTTGGCGATTCCTCAGAAAAGCAGTTGCCAACCCACGTTGCCTAAAACCGATAAGTAAGGATTTTTTTTTATATCTTTAGGATGAAAAGCAGCATGAAGCGATTTTACAATTTTATTAACTGATTTATCATACAGGGATGTCTTAAGGTATTCGACTGGTTGCGACAACTTTTTTTGAATAAATGAAGATATGTGGATATTTTGTTATTTTTAGATTTGTTTAGTACATTTAAAGACAAATATACTAAAATTAAGAAGAGAAAAATAAACTATTATAACTAAAATGGGAAAAAATGGGTAAAAATTGACAAAAAAATAACATAAACATGGTCCATCCAGTACCAAGTGAGTGAGTGAGTGATTTGGGTTATTGGGAAGAGCGATTCGGCTATACTGCGCCAAACATTTGTTTAATATCTATGGTCTAGAGGAAAGAGAAAGAAAGAATAATTGAATGACAAAAGAGGTCGAAAATAGAGAAGGATCACTAGGGTACCCGGTTTGTAAGCCCGTGTTTACAAAGACAGTAAACCCGTGGAAAAGGAAAAGATCACTAGGGCACCTCGGATTGTGACACCCGTACTCACCTAAAGAAGGTGAGCCCTGAGGGCATCCAGTACCAAAGACTTATAAACAAATTTTCAATTTTGATCTGTTGCTATGTTATTCATTGTCTAAATGACATTCAGGACAAGAGATATTTTAATATTTACAAAAACTAGAGTCCTTTATCTCAGTTACTATATGAAATTGCTTAAAAAAACAGTGATTATATTCCCATAAGGGACTGTAAATTTTGTAATAAAGCAGTGATTGATAAATCTGAAGGTTAAAACACTTCTACTATTATACAGAACTTACACAAAAAATTTCAGTTCATTATGTTCAAAACTTTTTTAGCAATCGCTGACCCCGTTTGATTATTTTCAAAACATCACATTTCGAGTAAAACGCGTTTTAAAGTGTGACATCTTGCTTAAAGTAATGACATCTGCTTTTACTAAAACACTTGTAGTTTTTGTTCTGGTGAACGGAAAATGATAAACTTGGTATTTTTATAAAGCTAATAAGATGACCTATACAATAAAATCATAAGAAAATTTGTCAATTTTTGGCAAAATTCACAATTTTAGGATAGTCGGATACCTTAAGGCTTAAGGACATCTTAAGTCAAAAGTAGATCCTGGACCCCTAAACAAACATAAATGTGATCCCACCTATGAGCCTTACAAGTAGACAGCACATGTCATACGTTGTCAAATGCTCGTACAAACAATAGTCCAAAACAGATAAATGTGCATTATTTACAATGGCACAAACCGGCTCACCAACTGCAGCCTTTTAACTGCATAAGTAATGAGGGTGTTTGGTGGTAAGCCTAGGCCTGTATGTGGATGACGGTCATCACATGTAGCCAGTTGAAACAACGTCTGAAATTCACAGTGTTTTGGAGAATACAACCGGAAATAACTTTTGACTGTTGAAATTATTCGAACAACAATGATTTTATTAAGGTTGAGTTGTGAACGTGACGAGGCCCCTGTTGTGGCTGAGACCCTGGGTCCAGGTCTATTTGGCCCATACCTTAAGATGTCCCTGATATCATATTGCAATGCAGTGTGATTATGAAAACGCTTCTTGTATGAAATGTTATTAATATTGGAACCATGAATTAGCTCGTCGATTATTTTTGCCAAATCGAAAACCGTCGCCAAACGCCAAAACATTTATTAGCCAATAATAATAATCATAAATGCATTCCCTCTTATGCTCAAAAGCAATGATCGTATAGTACGCCACTTAGAGTTCAGGCATGTCTGTTCGGAGTAAAACAGATCTCTCCGGACAGCCATGGCTAGATTTAAAATTGGGATATCTGCTGCATGAAAGTTATTGAGGGGGACAGAGAATATTTCTCGTTGTTCTTTCTTGCCTATCCTCCTCATCTCTTTGAATTGAAGTGGCGCTCTTATCCGGAGGGCAGAACCGGGACCTTTGGATTCGAAACCGAGTAACTTAATCACTACGCCAAAATGATCCCCATGGTCCGGAGGTTGTTACTGGCTTATATAGATGATATTGCTACACACTCCCCTACCAGTGAGTTGGTGGATAGTCGAACGAACGATGTAGTTGTTACATCGAGCGTGTTGCGTGAGCAGTTGTTGTATTTGGAGGAGTTGCGTCAAGTGAGTTAGACGATTTTTCTGCGCCAAGTGAATCTGGCGAGTTAGCTGCATCAAGTTAGTCTGATGAGTTTTTTTGTTGCTCCTTTTTGCGGGTAGATGGCGCCACGACAGATCAAAAGGTTGCCTTTTTCTGAGTTCACCCAGGGTCAACAAAAAAGTGGCGCGCTTATCTGGAGGACAGAATCCAGGACCTTTGGATCTGAAACCGAGTAACTTAACCACTACACCAAAATGATCACCATGGTGCGGAGGTTGTTACTGGTATAGCTGATATTGCTACAGAATGTTCTGATGTCTCTTTGAGACAGCTGTCGGTTGAGCAGGATGATGTCTGTGACTCTGTTTTGAGGCATGATCTTTTTGGACTTGGTGTGTGTGTGTGTGTAGGCTTTATCCTTTTCCAAGGGCATTGGTAATAATAATAGAAACAAGCTTATTTATAAGTAGGTTAAATTCTTCAAATTCGTGGCACAAATCTTTCAAAGTCTTCGCCAATTTACTGGTTGGCAGAGGCTAATAATTAAGTACTAATTTTACTATATTTCAGGTTTCTGTTCTTAAAATTAAGGGATAGAGAAATGGAGGAGGAAAAAGACATCTGTAGCCAATACCTGATATTGAAGAAAGAAATATGGATTAATATTAAAAGGTTGTATACTTAATTTGTATTTTGATATAGTTCTATGATTTGGGGGAGTTTAAGTGAACAAAGAAACAGGTCAGTCCAATCTGTGTCGAAATTTGATTCTGTATCTGCCTTTCGCATTTTTCGGAGATGTTGCTACTTATTTATTATATCATAGACCAATTTCGCGAAACGAAAAGATATCAATAATTAAAAAAATGTTGTCAAAGTACTATCATTCCAATGATTACTCTGAGTTTGAACGTGTGTGAAATGGTTTCCACTGTTGGCTATATATCGCGGCATTTGACGACGCCTTTTGATAAGACAAAGGAGGGGAAGGGGTGCCAGTTCCGGTGTCGTCCTCGTCCCTTGACCATGGTTCAAAATTACGAGGTCCGTCACCAAAAGCCCTCGTGTAGCTGAACAGTGCGACGTTAATATTCACTCATTCATGTTGTTGTTGTTGCTGCTTATGCCACCTGATCGACAGTAACATCAGATCAAGGTCCACGAAATTCATCGCGGCTAAGGGCTAGAATTTTACGCCTGTAGTAAGCCTAAGCTTTGAGCCCGCAAGAGGGTGACAGTGCGATTTTGCTCACTCACTCATTCATTCATTGATCTGACGAAATTAGTCGATAATTTAGTGCAATACTACAGATTAGTCGATAATACAGGGATAATTTAATGCGTATTTTAATCATTTTTATTACTTATTCAACACAATCGGATCTTAATTTGCCTAAAAAACATAATTGGGATTGGAATTATTTTTAATAGTGAGTTCATAATTTTACTTTTCATTTTCAGTTTAGAATTCGGTAAATTCCTATTTTAACCCATTTAGCTTAATTCGCCAAGATAGCGATAAATAAAGGTGTGGGCTAAAATTTTGAGTTTATTTCTAGAATTCATTAATTTTTGCAACACTCATTTTAAAACTTCTGTGATAATATTCTAATATTATCTAAATTCCTGTAACTTTTAAATTTTCTTTCAAGATTTCAAAAAAAAAACTGTTACATATTTATAGATAGTCTAAATTTTTATAAACAGCACACATAGCTTCTTTCCTTAGTCGAATTCTGATGTAGACTGTTGCCAAACGCTAAATACAAATAAGATCGAATTTAGATCCTAAAAATAAATACACACTTAACTATGTATAGAGAAAAAGATTTTATTTTTGATTATTCTTAGAAATCTTGTGCAATCTCAATAAAAAGTCGAGACTTGTTTTTAAAAGAAATACTATCCTAAACGAGTAAGAATGCGTAATACGTTGTAAAAATTTACTTCAGATCTTGGAAAAATGTAGAGATGTGATATAGATATCCAAAGCAATTGTTTAGTGATGCGCTCGGCGTTGACTTTAATTTGATGGATAGTGTTGCCATCCTTATCAAAATAAAATGATTGATGAATATCCAAAAAACGAATACGTCGCTCCAATGATTCCAAAAGCTGGATTTATCGAATAACAATTCTATCGATCAGGTATTAGATAGCGATTCTTAGAAAAAGGTGGGTTTTAACATCCACTTCTCACTTACAGTAACAATTTTCCTTCCGGGTTATAGGATTTTTTTCTCTGGGAGTGCGTAACCACGCAAAAGAACACAGTGTTGAAATTATCGCTACCATTATTTTTCATCTAAGAAAAGCTAGTTTCCATTTCTTTACGATTTTGATTTTGATTATTTTATGCATACGATATAAAATATCATAACTTTAATCGGTTCTTCTTGCAACTTTATAAGAATAGTCTTTAACATGTAAGAGTAAAAAAATTTTTAAGCCTTTTGCTATTTTTGAGTTTTAAAAATATTTTATCATTTTTTATGTATGTTCCAGAACAAAGATTTTTTTTTTTTAAAAAGAAATCCCTTGTGATTTAAAACTTTAAACAATGTTTCAGAATATTTCTATTGATATTTAAACGTAAAATAAGGAATATGTTCTACGGAAATTTGAAATGAATCCCTGACAGGAAAAAAACGATTGAATTTATGGAAAGTAAATCTTTTTAACAAAAAAGTGAAACAGTGCATTTTTTTCAGATTTAAAATTTTTTAACAAATCTTTAAGCGTTTTGATATCCCTTGTGTGTTGACTTTATTATACGATAAGAATTACCATGTAAAATTTCTGTCACTCTTAAACAAAATTTGAATCTCAAAAACTGTTTTGAACTCAAGAATAGATTTAATAAAACTCATTTTGGAAAAAAATAAGAATATATAAACAATGAATATACAATAAAAAGTATAAAAAATTAAAAATAAAGTTTAAAGAAATATTCGTAGCTAACGTTGGTTATTTTGTTCAAATTGCCAGGTTTCTCAATTTTTTTATTTACTCAGTGAAACAATAGGCCCAATATTCCATGTAATTGTCTTGAACAGATAATTTTGTACTTCTGCCAAGGCTTTGATCTTGTTATGACCTGTAAGTGAGCTTGCCTTGGAGTTCTTTCGAGAGTTCGGTCCCTCCTTAACAATTACTAAATTGTATTTTGAAAGCATTATTTTCGTATTTTCAAATCGATGATTCAAGGGGTAAAACTCTGAACACTCATTATAGTGGACTATCTTGTAAGGTTCCCTTTTAAAACTAACATAGGGTAATATTCTTTAAAGCTTTACTTTGAGTTTAATTTCCACCTTCTTACAGTGGTAAAAGAATATTTCGATTAGTTCTAAGGTATAGAAGTAAATGTGTGTGAGAGAGATGAATGAGGGCATAGATAGCAGAGAGAGTTGTTGAGAAATTAGCAATTAGCAGATTTTCAATTTTGATTAAAGATTAAGGATCCCTCAACTATTTGACAATTCTTTGCCTAAGCCCAGGCACTTATTGGCTTGGAAAGTAAATTCTATTTTGGGAAGTTCTCGGACAAATCTAATTGAGCGTCATATTCAAGACATTATGGTAGACAGTGGAGCTTCTCTCTATATTTTTTAAGGTACTGTTCATTGTGTCTTCCAAGTATTTCAGATTAGTAAATTTGGATAACTCAAGTATTAGGTATTCCTCGTAGTCTTTGAATATGGATAATATTCTAATGAAATCATCTACTTTTTTTTGTGTTCGTGGTTGTTTCCTAATATTTTGTGTCAGGGCGATTGCTCTTATTGTAAATCAGATTTTGAGTCACAGTCTCTCGAGTCTGATGATCATGCTTTGGGGTAACCTCGCAACCTCCTCCCTCACCCCGAAGAAAATTTCAATGTACGATCCAAGCATAAAGGAAAAATTCTGAGATGCTAACAAATCTGCTGTCAATTCCTTATCATTTCGCAAAATAGGTTTTGACTGAATTATAGCCTCAGCAAATTGAAGCTCTCGTTTCTGTCGCAAGAATACCGTAATGACTCTCTCTCTTTGCTTTGGATTTGTATAAGGTCTTTTTTTTTCTAAAATAGGGACTTGCACAGACCATTTATTTTTCTCCTTGTAATAACATTGCTACCCTCCAAGAGATTAATGTGGCTAACTACTTTAAATGCTGATCCGGTTCGAGTATAAAAAAATATTTTCCACCTAATAAAGTCAATCTACCTTGATTTGTCTTTGAGTTTATTGGTTATGTTGAACAACTATAGTTGCTTGAAATAACTATAACACAAAAATGGTTTGTTAAAACCAAATAGTGTGAAAATTTAATTCTCGATGCATAAAATTAAATATTTTTTTCAAAAGTTCTCATGAATCTATACACACACACATATGTGTATATATGTGTCAGCGCGCTTGAGTGTGTCTCATTCTAGTTTTAATTTTACCTGAAATGAAGATTCAGACTTAAAAAAAATCTGTTTTCAATCAATTAGTCGTTGAAGGGATGACCAGAGTGCCTAACCCGGCCGAACTTTAACCTTTCATCATTACATGTTTGAGTGATTGTAACATTAAAACACTCTTATCCTTTGTTAAAATAATTTACTTTAAAGTTAATGTAAATAAATTAACATTTTATTTTTACATATAAAAGCAATATTTATTTTTTAGTTGATGTGCTTGAGTTATTTTAATATATTAAAGCTTGGGGTGTGTGTGATTCGTAAGAAATCAAAAACTTTCAAATCTGAAAAAACCGAGGTGACTTTGTTAAAATTCGTGCAGGTCTTCGAACTGAAAGTTGAAACATTAAAAATGTAACTTTTTTTTTATAATTAACACCAAACTCTGTCGATTCATTTGTATATTCAATGCCTAAGAGATTAAATTAACATACATTTTTACAGTTCAAGTGTATCATTATCCCAACTGGACACGTTTCTATTTTCTGTTACTTCAAGGAAACTTTGCTGCAGAATGATGGATCATTGTATAACCTGACGAAATTAATACGGTTAATAAAAACGAACCACGCCATGATTAACTTATAGCTTTTAGGTCAGCGCTGATTTAAAATTTTAGAGTCAAGCAAACCATGGTTAAGACAAACTGCAAAAATAAGGTCTAAAGTTTTTGTAGCATCTCTAAAAATAAAAACCGATGTACGAGAAGAAGAAGAGGAAAAAAGAAGAATTATATTAGCATATTAATTTCGAAGCACCTAACTGGTTAGTAACTGTTTTATTAGTTGGTTTTTTTACTTCATTAATTGACTTTCGTGCTGTGGCATCATCCTTTGTCACGGCTGGCTAGCCTGAGATACTGTTGCATTTCCATATGCAGAGAAGTTTAGACGCAAACGGGAAACGGAGCAAGAGATCTTGAAAAGTTGGTCACGCAATGCATGTTGGAAGGTACCGAGGAGATGAACGTGCGATGCATAACCCTTTCGTTTTTAATCGGATAAAACAAGGTGATGCGTTTCTTTCGCTCTCGACGTGTGACTGAACTTTCAAGCGACTCTCATTCTTTTCCCTCTCTTTCTCATCGAGTAAAAAAGAATAATTTGTTGAGTATATGCATGGCAATTTCGAATAGTTAATTGGCTAATGGAGTTTGTAAAAAAAAGTAACTCGAAAAGTAAGGTGTTCTTTTTTCAAATAAATGAGAGTTGAATTGTGAAAAAGAAATATTTTAATTAAGAGCTATGAATTCTAGATCAAAGGAATGATGGATACGTGTGGATTTACATGAATAAAAATAGCGTACTCATTATCTAGAAATCGTCATGGAGCTTTTTGGGAAAAGACTATTTAACTCGTTACCAACTAATGGCTGTACGAGCCCCCCCCCCCACTCCAAGTGAGTTAATAAACAAAAACGTAAAAATTTTTAGAACATTATATTTTTGAAAACTAATTAATAAATAAACAAAAATGTGATAAAATTATAGAACATTGTAATTTGAAAAATAATTAACTTTTAAGATGAATTTCATAATTTTATGCTTAGGCATTTGTAATTTACTATATTTTGTATTTTATGTAAACTAACTGTATTTATATTTATACTTGTAAATCTAGAAGCAATTTCTTTGCAACCT
The DNA here is from genome assembly GCA_019973975.1 of Trichonephila clavata. NCBI lineage: Eukaryota > Metazoa > Arthropoda > Arachnida > Araneae > Nephilidae > Trichonephila > Trichonephila clavata. The sequence continues at coordinate 14,700 of BMAO01019510.1, forward strand.
TCTTCGGTTTACTGTATTGGCAACAATCCGTATTTTGGTTTCAGACTAGTTGCAACGTTTTGATGCTAGCGAAGTGTTCTTCGAATTTTTTAAAGCAATTTTCTATACTTTAACGTTTTAGGACCAAATATTTATAACAAAGCGGTGAAGTTTGTTTCTGGTAGTTTTGTTTCTTAATTAAACATAATTTGGAGTAATAGTTACCAACCTTTTATTATATATAAAAACCCTTTTTTTAACCTTAAATATTTCTAATAATCATAATCATAATCATAATCATAATCTAATGCTAACGTGAATGTTTATTAACGTCGTACTATGATTGAGTGAATGATTGAATATTAACGTCGCACTGTTCAGCTACACGAGGGCTTTTGGCGAAGAACCGCGTAATTTTGAACCATGGTCAAGTGACGTGGACAACACCTGAGCTGGCATCACCTCTCCTAACTACCACACCACACCAACGGGAAGACGTTTGAGCTCTCGACAGATTTAGCATGCATCGCTCCCATGCACGGTGGGTCTTCAGTGGTACTGGACTCGAACTCAAAACACGCTAGCCATGATCCGATGCCTTGACCACTTGGCTACCGCGGCCACAAAACATCGTACTATAAGGCAGCACGAGAACTCTTGGCAACATACTTCACCAGTTTGAACCAGGGTCTAGTGACGAGAATGAACCCCTGACCTGTCACCTCCCTCTTCAAACTACTACACCTCTCCAATGGGAGGACTTTGAGTCCCGACATTAAACGTTCATCAGCCCCTCTTTACGCGGCTATTCAGTGGCACAATGGTTTGAACTCGTGACACGCCGACCGGTAACCAAAATCATTAAGCTACCATGGCCACATGCTAACGTGAAATACATATGGAAGAAGCTTAAGTAGAATTGATTCAATCCTAGTATTTACTTGTTGGAATACTGTTTAAAAAAAAAGGGAAATATATCAACCATCCTCGATATATTTCGATAACTTTTTTACTCAAACTATATAGAAATAAATTTACAACTGTGTGACACATATATGAGTAATTATTTAATTATGGCAAATCCCTCCCCTCTTTAAAAGTAAATAAGAAACAGTTCTGAAATATTTTTTCTCGCAACAATTTATATTTTCCTCATATTTCTTTTCGTAGAATATCATTTAAATGTTAACTTATAGCGGTATTATCTATATAAGTCAGTAACAGCCTCCGGAATAAAGTGTTCATTTTGGTCTAGTGGTATGTTACGTGCTTACGGAATCAAAGGTACAAGGTTCTGTCCTCTGGATAAGCACGCCACTTCATTGGAAATCCTGGTTGAACTAAGAAAAGCGCAACCTACTGATCTGTCGTGGCACCATCTACCCACAAAAAGATCAACCCAAAACTCCTCAGAATCACTTGACGTAGCAAAGTCGTCCGATTTACGTGTCGCAACTCCTCCAATCAACAGCAACAACTCACACACTCGGTATAACAACTAAGTCGTTCGTTCGCCTATCCACCGACTCGCTGGTGGGGGAGTGTGCAGCGGTATCATCTATATAAGCCAGTAACAGCCTCCGAACTAAAGTAATTATTTTGGTCTAGGGGTTATGTTCCGTGCTTACGGAGCCAAAGGTATCAAATTCTGTCCTCCCACTTCAATATTTTACATTATTATTATACCCGTATTACATTTTGTGACAATCCTATCAATGATTTTATCTTATACAAAGAAAAAATCAATATAAATGTTTAGGCAGTAACCAAAATACAATTGTCTTTAAATAAGAAAAAGGAGAAAATATCAGAACTTGATTTTGATTCTGTGACACTAATTGACTCCCCGTCGTTTTACATTCACATAAATTCTGAAAAAAAAATCATATAAGTATGTATTAAATAAGACTCTTCATTAGAACAAGTGAATTTTTTAAGTAGATAATAATCTGCAAAAGAAATTAATTATTCTAAAGTAATCATTGATGCATGTATCTGTATTTTGATCCATTTATTCATTTATTTAAATAACTAAAAGAAATTTAATTTAAAAGTAATTTCTAAGGTTTATTGATACCTTTTGAAAAGTTGGAATGCTAAAAATTTACCTTTTTGACAGGTCCTTTTTCAGGAGATTTTCCCTTGTATTTATCAATTTCAGGCAGCATGATTTCTGATCTGAAAACAATATTTACGTTTAATATATTGAACAATTTAAAATATTTATTATTTATAGATTATGATTAGATATAATTACTCAAACTGGTATAGAAGGCTTAGAATTATTCAAAATAAGAACTAAAGAACAAAGCACTAAGAAACTTAAAAAAAAAAGAATTTATATAAAAAAATTTCATATTGACAGTTTATGTTATCAGTTAAAAAATATATAATAATTTTACATCGAATTGTTGGCTTTCATCTGTATTTTTATACATTTTTATGCTCAAGCGAAGATAATAAGCTTCTAAAATATGAAAGAGTATGGTGTTTCACTTAGGAAATTTTTAAGAAACTCTATGTGTATAAAAAATAATTTTTTTCACCCTACTTGTATTTATTTCTGCTTAGCATCTCTGCTGCTATAACCATATTTTTGAAATATCTGGCTACAAAGTTTCTTACAATAGAACATCAAATTGAAACATTTCTCAAGACCACAAAATAATATATAGTTGCCACAAACTAATTCATATAAAATAAATAAAATAATAAAATCACATGTTCAAAAACACACAAAAAAAATAAATTTAATAAAAGTAACATGACGGTATTCTTAACACACGGCATAAAAAAATGCAGCTCTGTATTTCGCTTTCATTCCCCTGCCTCCTCCCTTAAATTTACGTTGCTGAAGTCCTTATAACAGCCAAAATGCACTAAAATCCATTAAAAATCATAACCAAATATTAAAAAATTTCCGTAAAATTTCCAGGACTTTTAAGGAATTAAAACTAAAAAAAGGCACAGAATGTCAAAAACAACTTGTTATTTGAAGCTAAAAATCACAATCAAGATAAATTCACAAATAAATGTGGACAATTAAAATATACACCATCCGATTCTATACCTTGGCAATAATCTATGTTATGATTTAAAACATACTTTCCAATTCATATTAAACTATTACTGATACAGAAACAAAAATGACATAGAGGTCATTTTATAAAACCCTCAGAGGTAAGACAGCAAAACATACAACTTCAGTCACTTCTTAGGGATAGAAAAAATTAAATTTTAACGTCAGATTCACATGAACATACTTCAAACAGAGGTTGAAACAAGTTACATTGTAACATAAATTCAGTGGGAGGATTCCCATTTCCACATGGGATGTTTTTTAAAAAAAAAGTCCCAGAATCCATTGCTTAATAAATGTCAAGAAACAGAAAGTTACTAACAAACTAGACGCCTTCTTCAACAGTTTTATGAGTCATCTAATCCATAATCATAAATCTTACTGATTATTTTAATAAAAGAAAATGTTCCCTATAACGCAACAGACACTTTTCAGTTTATCACAGGAGGGTTCTTTCCCATAAACGCCCAAGTGTTCTTTCAGGCCATTTTTAGAACACAAGAGAAGGATTTAAACACACCTTGTATCCACATTTACAAATGCCTTTTTAAGTGAATTCAGGGAAATCTTATGCAAATAAGGACATTTTATTACATTGATAGGATCAAGTCAGTTAAGTAATTCTGAGGAAAAAAAAGGGATTTTATATCAGAATTAGAATCAGACATAATTTTTTTTAAGTGAAACATCTTTTTTGGAATGTAAATGATTCACCGTAGTAGGTGGCCTTAGAGAGAAAAAAAAATGAAACATTATTTTCGTTTTAAAATTTACGATCTTAGTTATATTTAAAGAAAGCAATTGCGTTGACTTATTTGTAATGGAAAACTGCAAAAATGTAATTTCTTGCAAATGTGTACAGTATCAGTATTTATAATCTAGTTTTCAGTTTTGGAAATGTTTTTATATAAAACCAAGCAAATTTTTAAATAGGTGTCTCGGAAAAAATGTTTACAACCAAAAAAAAAAAAAAGATATCAATGCATGTTTTACTATTATAATATTTGTCAAAGGAAGAACAACAAAAATTTAAAAAGTTTGAAAAGTTTAAAATGTTTCATTACAAAAGCATTTATTTTTAACTGAACAGATTATTTCCATAAAAGTTTGAAAATAAGAATTTAATACGTAACCATGTTTAATATGCATCAATCAAACTTTTAAAAGGGAAAAATAAAAGTAACCCAAAAAAGTTCAGTAGGCATATTTTATCTTTTCCAGTAAATTAATGTGTGTGATACGATAGCTACATCGAAAAAAGTTTTAATTTATCAAATAGAAAAATATTTCACATAATCTCAGATTTGTTGTTTTAGTATGAAAATCTCACAAAATAAATTCAAATATATAGTTGTTCTGACATTATATATTTCTTCAAACAAGAACATAAATGCAATTTTTTTTCAATATCCGTAGAATATTGTTTTTACTTTTTATATCTATTATTGAGAACCGTTAATCTCGTTATAGTCGCCCAACGATTTTTTCCCGATACTGAATAATTCTTTAAATATAAATATAGATGATATGAAAAATTGGAATAATTTTTCGCCCACATCGAATGATTCTTCAAGAAAAGAAGCACAGAAGATAAAAAGTACACAAACGAGAATAATTTCGCTCCCATTTAAATACTCAAAATTCTACGAATTCCTCCATTTACATTTACTTCTTTCTCTACTCACTGCTAGGTATAATTTTCTGGATAAACAAGTTATTTTTATAAAAAAAACTTTCAGTAAGAAAGTTATTCTTTGATGAGAATTAAACATGAAAAAGCAAACGATACATGAAAAACGATACAAAAAACTTTATAATATTTTAACTACAAACTCTTTGCGAAATGATTCGCCACTGGCTATTTCCTCTCTGAACAAAAATTAAAATATTTCCCAGAAATTCTACTATAAATAATTTTTCCTCATTCAATAAATTTATGTTAAGTGACATACTTCCTTTATTTAAACGAATGATTCTGAAGTTTAAATTTAATTATTTATCAATGGGAAAGATTAAAATTCTTTGGAATAAAACCGCGATTAAAAAAATAAGATAAAACGTGAACTGAACTGAATGGAGTTATAAAAAAACAAAGAATTCTCTCTCTATTCATAATTTCTATTTCAAAGAAGATTTAATTAATAGATCTTCGTGAGAATGTTTGGGTAGATTTCAGAAAAAGATAATCCCTTCGAGAAAGAATTTTTATTCTTACATATCTTAGTTTGCATTAGTTAACTTGAACCGTAAGTAAGGCTGGGAAAAATCAGATGTATCGCGCAGTCATGTATCGCATAACAGTATATGTCAATAACTTAAGTTTTTGCAGTTGGCTGAACGTAACGATGATTGATATACTGCAATGTTGTGTCAACCGATTGTTATCATAATATATAGTCTGTTTAATAAAATTCTATATTAAGGATTAAGATTGAGGAATTTTAATTACTCACCTTATGTGATACGCATTAATAAAGGTTTTTGAATATTAGTTAATCAGTGCATGGTTTTTACGTGTTGTGTTTAATTCAGAATAATTCCGAAGGTAAACAGATTAACGAGAGATGAAAAAACACCCATACGGCTTGAATGTAATTATGATGAAAGATAAGAAAAAAAGAACGAAAAAAGAATTTTTAATCTCTTTTCTGTCACATGTATTGAATGAGTGTCGAGGAAAAAGTTCTCTATGCATCGGTTTTATTCATCAAAAAATTGGGTTGAGTCCATACAGGATTTTGTAATCTTTTGTATAAAGTGTGAATGATTTTGGAATTTTCAAAGAGATTATTTAAAATAATCTTTCAATGTTTAATTCGTTATACAGTGCTACTTTTAGAATATTTCAAAATTTTCTTAAAGGAAAAAGAGGCTAAATATACTCTCATAGATGTAAGTAAGTAAACATGATTACAATCAGAATATATTTATAGGAATATGTTATTTTAATTTTGTAAGACCCATTATGCATAGTGAATAATTTTAACGATTTTTACTACTTAACATTATCTACCTTTAAGAAATTATATATGTGAGAATACTTTTCGAATTCGTATTTTATCTATTTTTGTAGAACACACACATTCTTATTTTCTACATTAATTTATGAATTTAATCTAAAAAAACACATTACGAGTTTATGGTTTTAGAACTTTACTTTATAAAATTTTTTTTTTATATATTTAAGATTTTCACTAAAATATTATTTTAAGTTATTATTTTTGTGTACGAAATAACTTTTTACAATTATTTGTATTTTATTAGATATAAAAACCGATAACTTTAATTAAAAACAAACAACCTAAATAAAAGTTTAAAGAAAGTCATTTTTTTTAAGAAAGTCATTTATTTAAAAAAAAAGTAAGAAATTTATAAAATAAAGCAGGGTTATATAAATTTTTTCACAGCTATAGTTGGCCTTACAATCGATCATGGATAACCGATAGGTACGTTCTAGAACTATTCATAAATCCACCAATAATCAATTTTTTTTCAAAGTATTTTCAAAAGAATACTTTTTGTTCTTATTTTAGGGATTTCATAGCAAGCATGCATTATTATCCAGTAGCTTCATTTAAAAACGATCTTCAGTTAAATTTCCATTACAATGATTTTTAAATTTAGTTTTGTTTTATAGTTACAAAACTTGGCGTACTTCCTTTGAAAGCCTTATAATTGTATTTAATTTTTGAACTTCATAGCTTATAAGACGGTTATCTCCGTGCTTTTATGCATTTTTATATCACACATCACGACATCTCCAGAACTATTAGAAATACTTAACTGAAATTTATAGGCGTGTTGAGTAGAAATCCACTAAAAAAGGGTTTTGCAAAAATCGACTTCCAAAGGGGGACAATATAGTCAAATTTCCCGTTTTTGAGCTATTAGACCTATAGATTTGAAATTTGGCAGACATGTTTCTTTTGTTGAGTACAGATCCACTATGAACGGGTTTTGCCGAAACCGACCCGTAAGAGAAGGTTAGTGTGGTGTTTTTTTGTTCAAAAACTCCCGCTTTTGAACTACTACACCTGCAGACTTGATATTTGGTTCGGCATATTTCTTTGTTTCTTGAAGATACAGCTACTTTCTGTATACCAATTAAAAGCTCTTTGTCATTCTATAACTTACAATGCATTAAACTGGTTTTACATACGGATAATTATAACAAATATTTTTAAAATTTGGAAATGTATTATTTTTTAAGCAATATTCCACAATTATTGTGACTTAATTAGTGACGTTATGAAATTTTTGTCCGCGTAATCTTGAGCTTTCCACGAATTCGTGACGGTTTGTTTCACTTCTATGTAATGCATTTCATAATCAGTGCAAAAATTAAAGATTTCGAAGCCACATATTTATTTTACCGGCATTTAGTGTTTTAACTTATATCTTGTATTTCGTTTTTAAATGAAAAAATCAAATCCTACATTTAGAACATTCGTGTGGAAATATTTAAATGAAAATTACATGTAAAATAAATAGTTGTTAGACGCCGAGTTAATGGCAAAGTTATAACTTTTTGTTTTTGACTACAAAAAGTAAAATATGAACTTGATAAAGAAATAGGAATCTGTAGAAGTGCATATGTCTTTTATGAAAAAAAGAAAATATTGCTTTTAAAGTACAAACATAGGATATTAATAAAGAAAGGATTGTAAAACATGGTTAAATCTTATAAACATAATGGATGACTAAGCAATAAAATGGATAAAGGGTCGATAAAGCACGCAAAATAAGAATAACTGAAAAAAATCCTTAATATATAATCACATAGATGGGTGCTTTCACCTACAAAAAATTTGGAAAGCTCGCCACTACAAAAAATATGCATTCAATTTTCAATTTTAAGAATTTGAAACAGCTCTGGTAACTGCCCATTTATGCTATACCGACTAGTAATTTACATATGATTTAAAATATGCAGACTAAAATCTTGACAGGCTAGGTTTAACAAAAAAAAAGCGAGGCTTAACAAGCTGGAATAAATTCCAAGGTAATAAGGTAGCATTCTTTTTTTTCTTTGAGAGGCATTAAATATGACTTTTTTGTTTAAATTATTATTTATATAAACAAATTATAATGATAAAATAAAATATCTTACAGCCTTTTCTCACAACAGATTTTACTACTACCCTCGTCTTTACATGAATTCCAATTTTTTTGGGCAGCATTCCGGGTGTTTTTCTTAGAACTATCTTCGAACCCGGTTTGTTTACTTGGATACCTCGAGAACTGCTTGGAACACTAATTAATATAATAACAGCCATTTACGATCCTGAGTGCAGAATAAAAAAAAAATACTTTCTCCTTAAAAACCAGAACACTACTTTTTACAGTGGCATAGTTAAACGCTCCCAAAGGGCTCATTCCAAGAGACCAATCCATAATATTCCATTCTTTATTTCTTTTACTTCTCCCTATCACTGCTTAATTTAAAGGGTCCCCAGGGGTTGTGGCAAGTCAATGTACTATTCGCATGGCATTGTTGCTCTTGTTTATTTCTCTCCCCTCCCCTTTCCCTGCCGTCAAATATCGACATCACCGCGATTTGGAACTGCTTTTGACGAAGCGGGACGCCATCTTGGAATCGCCGAGCGCGCGCAACTTGTTTAATGTGCAAGTCACGCGTACGGACAAAGTGTTGAAGTTGAATGGGATCTTAATTACAAAGAGTTCAATGTTCGAAATTAGCTTTTTATGGGGGGTTACAGTCGGACAGCGGTTTAACCCCGGTCGGCAGGTTAAGTCAATTTCACCTTTGACTTGGAATGGATCATGTGGGTGTTCTGATTTCAACAAGAAACTCTGCAAGCTCTTTGTGAATGATTTTTTTTTCACAAAAATCCTCCTCTTCTTTTCAACACTTATAAAACCTGAAGATTATCCAGGAAATTTGAGTCAAATCAAAATATGTGCAAATTAAAACAATTTCTTGCTATATTTGCAATTTATGATGTCCTTTTGTGTACATGTGTGTTTTCAATTCTTTTCTCTTCTGTCTTTGGTTTTGATTAAATTTTTATTCAATTCGATGTGCTCAGAAATACCCCATAGTAGAAGCTAATAATATTTAAAAATTTAAGAATGAAATTAAGTTTATACAGTAACTAGCTGTTACCCGCCCGCTTCGCTGGGTATTTCATGATGTTTTATAAATTTTTACTGCTTATATATATGTATTAATTATTGATATCTAAGTCCTAGCATTAAGAATCCGATTTGAATTGAAAATATACTTATACCTGTAACTGTCACCTGTTGATAAAAAAAAGGGCAGAACTCATCTAATTTGTATTTTCTAAAAATCTCTAAAATTGAAGCGTAGAATGATGTTTGCTCTTTTCGTATTTCAAAAACCAAGTGGATTCCCGCAAAACCAATTTTCGGTGGATCTCTACTTCCGTAAATTGAACATGCAAGCCAAATTTCAAGTCTAAATCTAACAGATAAAAGCAAAAATTTTACTATAAATATCCCCGTAATCCCGTTGAGAGCCGTTTTTCCCAAAATTACTGCTCTTAGCGGATTTATATTCAACAAAAGAAAAATACAAACCAAATTTCCTTATTTAGTCCTTGTAAGCTCGAAAAAGTAATTTTTTTGTCATACGTCCCAGTAACCCTGCAACCCCCAGAACTTGATTTGCTTAAAATTTATTCTTAGTGGATCCCTATTCAACAAAAGAAACATGCTTAACAAATTTTAAGTATATGGGTCTAACAATTAAAAACAGGAATTTTTTTCTGTAACTCCTCTTGACCCCTCGCAACATTTTTAGGGTCAATTTTCATTTTACTCTTTGTTAGAGGAACTCTATTTCATGAAAGGAACATGCCTACCAATTTTCAAGCAGGATGATCAAGTAGTTTAAAAATGGAAATATTTATCGATTACGCCTCTTAATCTCCCGAAATTAAACTTAGTAGTTGATATTCGCGAAACCCATTTTGTAGCGGTTCTCTACTTTACGAAAGGAATCTGCTTATCAAATTTCAAGACTGTACGTCTAACAGTTTAAAAATGGGGATAATTGTCTATAACGCCACTTGAGCCCCGCAACGCCACTTCTGGGTCTGTTTTCACAAAACCCATTTTGTAGGGGAATTGCACTCTATGAAAGGAATCTGCTTAGCAAAATTTGAAGACTGTGCGTCCAATTAATTAAAAATGCAAAAAAATTATCAATAACGCCCCTTGAACCCCGCAACACACCTAGGGGTCGATTTTCACAAAACACATTTTGCAGTGTATTTCTATCCTATGAGAGGAATCTGCTAACCAAATTTCAAGACTGTGAGTCTAATAGTTTAAAAAAGAAATAATTATTTATATCTGCCCTTAACCCCCGCAACACCCCTTGGGGGTCAATTTTCTCCAAACCCGTTTTGTAGCGGATATTTACTCCATGAAAGAAACATTCCTACCAATTTTCAAGCAGGTAGGTCAAATAGTTTAAAAACGAAAATATTTATCTCTTACGCCACTTATTCCCCTGCAACGCCACTTAGAGGTCTGTTTTCACAAAACCTTCTTATAGCTGATCTCTACTCTATGAAAGAAATCTTTATCAAATATAAAGACTGTGCGTCTAATAGTTTAAAAATGGAAATAATTATCTATAACGCCCCTTAAGTCCCCTCAACGCCACTTGGGGGCAATTTTCACGAAACCCATTTTTAGCGTATCTCTACCCTATGAGAGGAATCTGCTTACTAAGTTTCAAGACTGTACGTCTAATAACTTAAAAATAGGAATTTATAACGCCCCTTAAACCCCCGCCCCGCAACACCCTTGGGGGTCAATTTTCCCAAAACCCATTTTGTAGCGGATATTTACTCCAGGAAAGAAACTTACCTACCAATTTTCAAGCAGGTAGGTGAAGTAGTTTAAAAACGGATATATTTATCTATTACGCCCCTTAATCCCCCGCAACGCCACTTAGAAGTCTGTTTTCACAAAACCCGTTTTGTAACTGATCATTATTCTACGAAAGGAATCTATATATCAAATTTAAAGACAGTGCGTCAAATAGTTTAAAAATGGAAATAATTATCTATAACGCCCCCTAAGCCCCTGCAACGCCACTTGGGGGTCGATTTTCAGCAAACTCATTTTGTAGCGGATCTCTACTCTCTGAAAGGAATCCGCTTACCCAATTTCAAGATTGTACATCAAGTAGTTTAAACATGGAAACAATTATTATTAAAGCCCTTAACCCCCGTAACGCCCCTTGCGTTTCGAATTTCGGAAAATCCTTTCTTAGCTGATGTCTACTCTATCAAAGGAACATGTCTACCAAATTTCAAGTCTGTAGGTTGAATAGTTCCAGAGATTTCGTGATTAGTCAGTCAGTCAGTCAGTCAGTCAGTCGTCAGTAGTCAGTCAGTCAGT